>JAMPIV010013590.1:0-70948 GCA_024509875.1 Oreohelix idahoensis
TTTTCAAAAAATGGCAATAGAATTATCGGTCCTTTTAGAATTAAGTCGGCTAGAGGACATCAATTTATCCTTACATGTGTCGATATGTGCACACGTTGGCCAGAGGCAATACCTCTCAAGAGCATCTCAACTGCTGATATCGCAGACGCTCTTTGGCTGATATTTTCTCGCTTGGGTTTTTCCCGGAGAAATATTGTCAGACCATGGCACTCAACTTATATCAGACACTATGTCACAGGTAATGTCTATGCTACACATTAAAAGGTCTCTCAGCAGTATCTATCACCCAATGTCTAATGGGTTGGTCGAACGTTTAAATAGGACTCTGAAAACTTTACTTGGTAAAATAACTGAGGATCATCCTCAGGATTGGGACAGGGTCTTACCCGCGGCTCTCTTTGCGTATAGAGAGGTCCCCAATGAACATACGGGGTTTTCCCCTTTTGAACTTGTCTTTGGCGCGCAACCGCGCGGCCCTATGTCTTTACTTCACGATCTAATCACTGCCGATAATATTAGCGATGAGACTCAATCTTCTTATGAGTACGTCATTGCTCTTAGGCAAAAGATCATCGAGGCATGCAAACTAGCAACTTCGTCTTCAGAATTTGCTAAAGAAAAGGCAAGGCAGTTTGCAAATAAGAATAGATGTCTACGACAACTTTGTCCAGGTGACAAAGCTCTCGTTCTACTTCCTTCAAGGGAGAACAGACTTCTAATTGCATGGAAAGGTCCATATGCAATAGTCTCCAAAATTTCTGATGTCGACTATGTTGTCGATATTGATGGAAAGCATAAAACTTTCCACATAAATATGCTCACAGAATTTTATGAAAGACCTGACTATTTGCAGCCTATTTTCCAGGCTACGGACAATTCACAAGCAACTCGTGGTCAGTACTCATCTCTGTCAGTTATACAGGATGAGGAAACTACTTTTTCTGATGTCAATCTTCCTCTTTCTATGGTCCCACTTTATTCTACGGAATCTTGGAAAAACGTGACCGTTTCTCCAAATCTTTCCGCTGAGGAACATCGACAAGTTTCTTCGATGTTGCAAACATTTCAGGATGTTCTTACAGACATCCCGGGACACACACATGTCATAGAACATGACATTGTGCTAACTGATCACAATCCTATCAGAGTCAGACCATATCCAATACCTATTCATTTCCAGTCTCAAGTCGAAAAAGAGTTGGATGAAATGATACGTTTGGAAATCATTGAACCATCCACTTCAGCATACTCTTCGTCTATGGTTATTGTTCGAAAGAAGGATAATAACATTCGCATTTGCGTAGATTATCGCAAATTGAACCAAGTTACGAAGTTCGATGCTGAACCTATGCCTTCATTAGAAGAGCTACTCAATAAACTTTCTAATTCTAGATTCTTTACCAAACTAGATTTGTCTAAAGGTTATTGGCAAGTCCCGCTAACTGAACGTGCCAAACCTTTTACAGCTTTTTCTACACCTAGGGGTTTATTCCAATGGAATTTCATGCCTTTTGGTCTTATGAACGCCCCTGCTACATTCGTACGCATGATGCGGCGAATTCTCGCATATCGTACAGATGTCATAGCATACCTAGATGATATCTGTCTATTCAGTGATTCTTGGGAAGATCACTATTTGGGTTTATACGAATTACTGTCTACTCTTCGCGAGTATAACTTGACTGCAAAACCCTCTAAAGCCTTTATAGGATTTAGCGAGATTTCTTTCCTAGGTCATCGGGTTGGTCATGGTCTTTTAAAGACAGAGGACCACAATGTTTCAAAAATACTTAACATTTCGGTCCCTAAGACGAAGAAACAAGTAAGGAGTCTATTAGGTTTGATTCAATTCTACGGACGATTCATTCCGAATCTGTCCTCCATTATGGCACCGCTTTCTACTTTATTGAAGAAAGGGTCGCCTAATCTGATCCGCTGGTCTAAAGAATGTCAATCCTCATTGGACCAGGTTAAAGCCCTATTTTCATCTCCACCTATTCTTAAGTTACCTACTATTGAGAAGACTTTTGTTCTTCGAAGTGACGCCTCGTCAACAGGGATTGGGGCAGCACTAATGCAGGAGTATTCTGATACTTTGCATCCGGTGATGTATATCTCTAGGAAATTAAACGCTGCAGAAAAGAATTACTCGGTTTTAGACCGTGAGTTATTGGCTATGGTATGGTCTATTCTGAAGTTACAAAGATTTCTTCTAGGCGCACATTTCATTGTGGAAACCGACCAGAAAGCGCTTACTGCTATTCAGAGCAAAAACTTGAAGAGCTCGAGGTCCACTCGTTATGCCATAGCTCTTCAACCATTTCATTTCTCGGTTCGAGCTATCCGTGGTTCGGATAATGTAATGGCAGACATTCTGTCCAGATGTCCACACGATTCCACATGATTCTTCTGTCATATATATATATTTCCTGATATACAGTCCAATGTTATAATGACATGTTAGTAGATTTTGTCTCACTTTTTTTTTTTTGAGGGAAATTTATAACATTGTACCATGTAATTATCTAAGAAGGCTTAGTTAGTGATATACGGGCCAAAAGATCACTCGGCCACATTTAAATAAATTATTTTCAGGATTGTATAAGAAATTTACCAGTTGTCTTTAAGATTTGTGTTATTGATATTTTCGCAGCACATCATTGAAGTCTGCGAGTTTATGTCCATTGTGGAACTTTGAGGATATCAAGTCCTGTCCTACATTGGGAGCGGATGATGTCCACATCTTCTTCTATTGAATGTTTTGTGTCACCGAAGAGCAACACATGTATTAATTATTAATTACTGTTACTTTATATAATGTAATAATATAGTGCGGTATATTAGTAAATTACACCGCTATTTGCAACACATTGTATGATAACACATAATATATTTAATTTCATATATTGGTATGAGTATAATTTGATTGTCATTATGTTGTTGCCATCATTGTGGCGTGTGTTGGTGGCACCTTCCTGGAATATATCAGCGTATACTTAGATAAATTTTTTCTCTAAGGATCTGAGATATGATCTCAGTGTCGCTCCATGCGTTGAGCTAATTTGTTAGGTAAATATCCACGCATCATACGTGCGTTAGGAGCCTAGATTTTTTCCGGCTCCAGGATTTAAAAAAAAAAAAAAAATGTTTCATTTTTTTTTTTTCCAGGGAGGGTGCGGTAATGTTACGCACGGATCATTATTATTTTTCGTTTGTATAAACATTTTTTTCATATGTATGATCATTTTTTTGACTGAAGTGTGTATTATGTTTTCTATGGTCAAAGGGACATAATCCGAGTTATCGAAACTACAATTTGTTAGGAGTTGCCTTCTCTTGTATAGAGACACGTTCGGTCTATAATTTCTTGAACGAAGCGTGACCACATCTCCTTATTTGGTAGTATCAGTCAACTATGGTAGATGTCTGAAACCTTTCTTAACGCTTCTTTTCATGACCATAAAAGGCGCGACTGTGTAAGACTTTTATCTCGAATGTTCTTCGAATCGTCTTATTGTGAACGGCAACTCAGAGATTGTCGTTCTGCGCATGTCAAACCGGGAGTTCGATCTGTGTGTTCCGCCCAGTTGGGGCAGTTTAGAAATGGTTTAAGAAGCGAGCAGACGCAACTGCGTCTTGTGATTCTCTGAGGGAAATACAGTGTCTTAGTGAGTTAGTTAGCTAACTAGACTATTTCCCAGTATTATGCAGCCTGCCTGGAGGCATATGTTCATGGTTGATTTTCCGAAATAAGGTAATTCCTCTTGTATCGAACTTTATGCTATCGTCTAGAGGTTCGTCATTTTGTCGCCTATTTGCTCGCCTGTGTGATGCAAAATGGAGAGGTACTTTGACTAGGATTAAGTCACCAGTATCTGTATACCTGAACTAGTTAAATATATATGGGTCGCTCTAGACCAACAAGACTGTTGTCTGTGTTCCAGGATTCGTTATATCAGAGATCACGTCCAAGTCAGATGGTTAGACTTAGGAACATTATAAAGGTCGAGCTGACCTGTAGCCCATGTATGCTATTCACGTGCAGACAGTGAACGGACTTATTGTATACAACTGATCTGCTAGCATCAGAATGGGAGCATTTATTATTGTTTATGAACATTGAAGATCTGTAGCTGACACTGTTGCAGAAGTTATAGAAATTATTATTATTTATACAGCTTCACGAACTAGCACTCGATGATTGATGAATTTCTGAATCTATTGAACTGTGATGTCTTATGACGCATATATACAACAGCTATCATTGCTGACTACAGAAATTGTTTTCAATGTGCCATATCATCTTGCTGAACTCGTTAACCATGTTGATGTCATAAGTATCATGACTGTTTTGTGGCGTGCAATAAATGAAAGAAACTTATACAACGAAGTTACCCTTTCTATGACTCTACACGTCATGTTGCCTGTGTGATAACCCATTGAACTGTTCCACTACCACATACACAGCAACATCCTAAATCAGAGAAGACACCTACATCTTACACTTTAACACCAGGTGTCGATAAGGGTGGCAATTTCTAGAGAACTACTATATAATATTTACCTCAAACACAGCACTACAGGATATCGCACAATTAAGAATTACACGCTTATATTTATGGAAGTCTAGAAGTTCGACAAATTGTCGCAACAAACTAAGAAACTTCGCTTATACAGCTCTACTCTTCGCGAACCACCTGTCTACTGCGAATTATTGAGACAAGAATGAAAATAAAGTTTCAAACTAGGTTTAATATCTATGAAACGGACAAAGAATCCCACTGTTTCGAAACCACGAAACAGCGTCCGTCTCTCCCCTTCTCTAACACCCTACGTCAGCTTCCCTCATGTCGTAACAGCCATCAGTGCGATTACGCACCTGCGTTAACAAACTGACCGGGAAAAGCGCGTGACAGTTGCAAATCTCAGACAACCGTCTGAAACTGCGACTATAAGGTGTAAATATTCGCTCCTACTTAAGCGTTCGGCCGATCCAACTCGTTGTTGACCGGTGAAAATGCAGACGGATGTCTGCTCTCTCCTAGCATTCTGACGCGTTTACGTCGAGAATCTAACTCAGGAGTGTCGTGTCATCTGAAGGTGCAGACCCAAGTCGGCTCGATGTCTGAGATGGACTGCAACTAAATCGCACTTCACGTCTGAATGACATCTATGTAATAAAATTACGTATCCCAGTATGAGAAAAAACACAAGGTAAAGTTTGAGAATACTGAAGAAAATATTTTTCGCAATCGAGTGATGCGAAAAATACAGGAAAAACAAGTACGGAAAGATAATAAAATAAAGGATGCGGGTGAGAGAATAGGAAGAAGATGTAGGTAATTTAATGATATAAAGACCTACGTGACAGTATGGGAGGTATATATATGTACTACTATATATTATATTAGATTTGTCTGACTAATCTAACTCTGTTGTAGATGATAGGCTGACTGAGAGAAGCTTCTCGAGTGTCAGAGACAGAATCTACTATATTTCCTCCACCTCACTCGTGAAATCTATTTCTATTTTATCACCTCCCACTGAGCTATCACTTATTTCTATGTCTATTCAGAAGGGACCAAACTAGCCTAAGTCTTAATCACCTATCTCAAATCTACGACAAGAATGATGAACACTACATACTCTAATTATAACTCATATGTAATTGAACCAGGTATTCCGTCCACATGACAAACACCAGTTTTCTTGTTCATGGTCCAAAAACCAAACCAAACTAATTCTGCCTTTGGCGCATCCCACCTATAAATAAACACACAGAAAAATATATTATGATTGCAAGTAGATTTTTAAACTGCATAATACTGTCACAATAATGTCCGATGGCACTCCCCTCCTGGCTGTCACCCGGGGCAGACCACCTGCCTCGGAAATCGTTATTACGCCATTGCCTTTGTATGTTTTCCTAGAAAGCAAGGTCTAATGTCGCAACTGCTGTTACAGTTTAGAACTAGAGCGTCACGTGTCATATGAGGGATCGTGACATACATCATCCAGTGTTACGCATTAACCAATAACAAAGAAGACACCGAGAACAAATAATTGTACAACAGGATACACAATGCCATAGACAACAATAGCAGAAAATACAGCACAATGGATGACCTAAATACAAAGACAGAAACAGCACCATACATCCTTGTATTATGTACAACTAAAGGCATATCCGTCATGGCAAATATTATACACTAGATAATGAACTGTCTTTGTTAGTTTTATTATGGCTATCTATCTATCTATCTATCTATCTATCTATCTATCTATCTATCTATCTATCTATCTATCTATCTATCTATCTATCTATCTATCTATCTATCTATCTGTCTGTCTGTCTGTCTGTCTGTCTGTCTGCCTGCCTGTCTACCTGCCTACCTACCTACCTACCTACCTACCTATCTACCTATCTATCTATCTATCTATCTATCTATCTATCTATCTATCTATCTATCTATAATTGGCAAAGCTGCAACTACAATTGCCCACCTCACATCGCGTGTTTGGGGAAACTCTAAACTCACAACGAAGACCAAGGCTGCGGTATATAACGCCTGCGTCACCAGCACTCTCCTATATGGCAGCGAGACCTGGACAACCTATGCTAAGCAAGAAAGAAGGCGCAATTTTTTTTTGTTATGTAAAACTTTTGCCTCGTTTTGGCGAGGCGCGTTACGTTCAACCTAGTGCCCTAGATTTCTATATGAATCTAGGGCACTAGTTCAACCTAGTCGGTTATATTAGGGCGCATGTCCAAATATAAAAAGAGCCTTAGGTCTGGGGTTATTGAAGGCTCAATACCTTCCATTTCCGGTGTCTACGTCACATCCTCGGCATCTCGTGGAAAGATAAAGTGACAAATGTCGAGGTGTTGTCACGTGCTGGCCTTCAAAGCATGTATACACTGCTTAGACAGCGCAGACTACGCTGGGTTAGCCATGTCCGCCGCTTGGAAGATGGTCGCATCCCGAAAGATATCCTCTACGGGCAACTAGCAGATGGCAAAAGAACAGTTGGGCGGCCGCAGCTGAGGTTCAAAGATGTGTGCAAGAGAGATAAGAGGGCACTGGACATGGATCCAGCAACATGGGAGGATGAAGCTACCGATCGCATCAAGTGGCGATGCTATTTACGGCGCCACCTCAGATTCGGCGAAAAGAAGCTCACACAACAAGCCGAAGAGAGGAGAAAACGTCGAAAAACGTCAGGAAAATAAGCAGCTGAGGGCTGTCACCTGAGGGGCGCATTCCCATAGTCAGTTATGACTGAAGAGGCTGTTATTATTATTATTATGATCTATAATTATTTTAAAAACATACTTTTATTATAATAATTTTTGCAAATGTATGATGTTATATTACTTTTATGGGAGCCGCGCTGGTGTAATGGTTACCACATTGCGCTGGCGATCAGGTGTTCAAGGTTCAAGCCCGGGAGTGGGCATTTGAAGAAGTGTCATCGACCGGGATTTTGACTGAATAACCTGAACGGCTCCTGATATAAACCTTCTGTGGATGGGAAGGAGCAAAGCTCCTGACCGGGTTCGAAGGAAATTCCACAGGCTCCCCAGCCTCGCAATGACATGTCATTGGGCCGAAGGGCTGAAAGCCCAAGTGCCGCTGGTTAAGAAAAAAAAATAATACAAAAATAAAATATTACTTTTATAATGATAAATGCCTAAATAATGATTAAAGTAAATGTGAGGATGAAAGGATACAGTATACATGATGAGAGAGAGAGAGGATGGCAGAATGTCAGACGGTCCTGCGTGCCCAGTTCTTAACCCATTGAAAATATCTATCTATCTATCTATCTATCTATCTATCTATCTATATATCTATCTATCTATCTATCTATCTATCTATCTATCTATCTATCTATCTATCTATCTATCTATCTATCTATCTATCTATCTATCTATCTATCTATCTATCTATCTATCTATCTATCTATCTATCTATCTATCTATCTTGTAGCGGAAGGTTTTATATGTGTGAGAGTGCTAGAGTAGAAATAGTATTCTCTCCAGAATGTGTGAGGTCCTAGTGACAGAGAAGTAAACTGGTATCACTCGATAGTCACGGCTGTGAAAGTATCTTGACTGAAAATATTCAGAGAACAGTCAGACCTTACTGCGCCACCTCCGCTATGTGACCACCTGTGATATTAATAACAATTCAACCAAACTCAATATCAACTATATTGAATGAATAAAGCTGGTGAATACAATTTATATATCCTCTTTATTTACACCTATCTAATTGTGGTGATTGTGTTTAACTGTTGATAAAAAAAATTTATATTTACATGAAAACTAAAGTGGTGAAATCAATTACAGTTTTCACAAGTTTAAAAACTAAAATGTCATTTCTTTAGAATCTTCCAATTTGTTGGGTAATAGACTTCTTCACTGTCTTATTCACTTTATAGCTTTCACTAGTTTATCATGCAAATTGTCATCATAAAACTCTGCTTGACAGTTATCACTTCTTGGGTGCACGATTATCACAAATATCACACAACTTCTATGATAATCAGTGTTCATATGAGATGTACAGCTTCAGTAGGTCGTGCTTCTACCAATCCAGACACTGCTGGGGCGATTAGCATTGCTCATCGAGCAGTTCTTGATCATGGACCTCTAACTTTGGATTGACAAGTATGAACCTGCAGATAATTGTAGGATATGTGGCTATTTGTGGATAATAATTACCACATTCCTATTGTAGGTGAGATGAATTTGTTTTCAGATGTATGCGTGGAAATGCATGTTTATGGATCAGTGACATGACAGGTGTCTACTGTGGAACATTTTATAAAATCAAATAATACAAAATAATATGTACACACATATACGGTATGAGGTTATAGTATCCCCCTGCCTGAGAAGTCAGCTCTGTAAAGTGCCGTAACTTGAAGACAGATTGGATAAGCCCTGATAATGATTGTTGGTAGTCCTGAAAAGAATTGTTATTAGTCCTGAAAAGGACTGTGCTAGCCCTGATACGGACTCAGTCACCGTGGTTATAAATCAGGTTCCAACTTTCAACAATCATAGCACGTAACCAAGTAATATGCATGATACTTTCATAACATATAGATTAACCAAATCCTGAATAAAAGTTGTAATTACTGTATTAATTTACATAGTAACTTTACACACCCTCGCAGGATCTAATTAAGATTAGTAAAGACTGCTTTTGTGGAGTAATAGAACTGCTTGGCTGCAAACAATAAGATATTGGCCTTTACACGTCTCTCTCTCTCTCTCTCTCTCTCTCTCTCTCTCTCTCTCTCTCTCTCTCTCTCTCTCTCTCTCTCTCTCTCTCTCTCTCTCTCTCTCTCTCTCTCTCCAGCCGTTGTCCTTCTGTCTTCTTCGCTGTACAAGTGAATTTGAAATTCTTCTTCTTCTTCATTTGAGTCGACTATAGTGTTTTTATACCCTGTTCAACCTGGAAATTGGTTATAATTGGGGTATATTGTGTGCTACGCTCTTCGATGGTGGTCGGTTGATAGCCCTGAAAAGGACTGGTGCTAGCTGGCATCCTCTTCGTTGTTTCTCTGTTTGTGTTGCCGTGGCATGTTCTTTATTGTGTTTCGTATCCTGCCTCCCTATCTGTCCTGTATGGTTTTGTGTGTTTTTGCCCTCCTTGTTTCTGTTTCTTGCGTCTTCCTTTGCTCTTGTATCTTAGATAGCGCTTTTTCTATAATTGTTGGGAGTAGCTTTTCCAGCGTTTCCTCGATGACTTCTTCGTCAGATTGGTCGTTCGTTTTAATATCTTTTGTGTTTGATGTTATTTCTTCAATGGTCATTCTTTCTGCTTCTATTCTCTTCAGTACCTCTTCGTTTCCTTCTTTCAGTTCTATCAGCTTCTTGATATCTTCTTCTACCTGGTGCTGAATTCTTTTCATGTCTTGGTGTATTATTTTCATGTCGTTCATGAATTGTTGTTGTTTCGCGCTTTCTGAACTATCGGGGTTTTCTTCACATCTGGCAGTTGACGTTCTGTTTTTGTGTGGCTGTCGGTTTTCTCTCTCCTTTCGCAGTTGTTGTTTTAGATCTCTCACCTCAGTCGTGAGCTGTCTGACCTGTTCTGTTAGGCTGTCTTGGCGTCTATTACCTAGAGTACTTGCCTTCAGTGTGTTTTTTGCCTCTTGGTACGATACCCCCTTTCTAATAGCAACTGTAATTATTTGCCTTGTTTGTTGGTATTCGGGACACCCGCGGTATCGTGCTCCGTGCTTTCCGAGGCAGTTGATACATTTTCTATTGTTGTTTGGTGCTTTGTAGTCGCGGTCTTTTTTTGCCTTTGGGCAGTCTTTGTATTCGTGGCTGCCCGCACAGTATCTACAGACCGTCTCTTTTCTGCACGTGTTCCTTGTGTGAGAAAATCCCTGGCACTTTGAACACTGTATCACTGGCGGGATGTAGGCATGTGTTTTTCGAGGTCTCTTCTGGATAGTGATGTTTTCTGGGATTGTTTTCCCTTGTAGAGTCACTATTATCAGTCTGGTGTCTTCTTTGTTCCAGGACTTAAGTCTTTCTGCGTGTGTGAACCTGTACCGAGGGTTTTCGGCCTGGATGTAGCTGAGGGCCTCTGTGTCTGACAAGCTGGTGTCTATCCCTTTGATGACTACTCTCTTGGTTTCAATGTAGATTTCTGCTTGGATTTTGATCCGGTGTGGTAGCTGAAATTCTTTAGGCCCGGATGCCAGAGCAGTCATCAGCTATTTAGTCATTTCTGTATCATTCAGGGCAAGTGTCACTCCCTGTTGGTGCCTTCTGATACTTATTATGCCTCTTTTGCCTACTACTTTCTCCAGGATATTGATTACTTTGTCGTCCGGGAGTGCCCTGAGTTTGGCTTCCCCTTCGGACAACTGCGTAATTTTTATTTTGCGCTCTTGATCCTGTTCTTTGTGAATGCTTTTTCGTAATTCGTCTGGGCGGTATCTCCCATCTGCCACCACTGGCTGAGTATCTGTCTTTGGGCTCGATACCCTGTCCTCTTCTGTCTGCTCATGATTCTGCTTCTCTTGATCACCGCGGGGGACTTGGCTGTTCTCTGTTGAATTCTGGCGTATCTCGATGTCTGACACTGGAGCCTCCTCAAAAAGTGCTTCTTTCAATGTTGGAGTGAGCCTAAGGAACTCGTCTCCGTCTTCACGCATTCTGTATAGTGCGTCCATAACGGTCTCTGCGATAGCTTCTGGGTCTAATTCGTCTAGTTCCGATGATATTGTCCCCTCATCAGCAGCTGTCTGTGAGGTGACGTCTTGTTGTTCTGCACTTTTGTCTACCTCTTGTGCCGGTCTGTGTTGAAGAGTTGTCTCTTCCACCTCCTTTGTAGTGTTTGCAGGTGTCATCTCGGCATCGTGTGGTGGTGTCATTGGTGTTCGGTGCAGCTTCTCAGTGGTAGACAGGGTTTCAGCTGACGAGTAGGGTACGTGTGGTGGTGTCAACATGGATCTAAGTTCCTGTTTTCTTTTTTCTATTCTTTCCGTCGTCTGCTCCAGCTGTTTTAACGCTCTCAATATTTCTTTACGTTCTGTGTCTTTATCATCTAGGTCAGAACCGCTTGCTTCTGGCTTCTGAGAGGGACCGGCCACGACGCTAGTAGTTGGAGTAATCGTGCTATCTGGTTGACTCTGTTTGTTCTTTACAGGATCTTGTTTGATGCTGCTGACAAGTGTTTGAGGGCTTCTGTACACTTTCCTCTTTTTCGCTTGTGGCTTGGTACGACCCATTTTAGTGAATTCCGATGGCTGTGTTCGCCCTGAAAAGGACGCTCGTTTTAGTATAGTGCTGTCTTGAATATCGTATCGATTTCCTTAAATTTTTCGTGAATTTGAAATCCTTTTCGACCGCCCTTATATATGGCGCTTCCGGCCGTATGAGAAACAAGGCTCGCAACTCCAGCAAACTTCCCAAAATAGTTATAACTTCGAGGGATTTATGCTAGATAGGTTTCAAACCTTGGTCTCGTGCATCGCACCTTTCCCAGTTCAAGCCTTTAGAGTATTAGATTTCCATTCTCAGTGAGTTGACTTTTATATCTATATGCTGTCGTCCTATAGCGGTCGTGTTAACGATTTTATTTTGAATTATGAATAGGAAAAACACAGGATTTCTCAATGCACGGACACTTATTCTTGCAAAATTCTTCCCAACTACTTACTCCCTCCAAATTTCCTTGTACCTACGCATAAATGAAGATATTCCCGTCAAAAAGAGACCATTCTCATCCTTGTCTGTCATTTCGTTGACGATTTTATTCTTCCATATACAATCGTCGAAGTCTTTCCTATCTGCCCGTGGGAAACCCCGTTTCTGATTGGCTGCCCTAGATACACACAAGAAAATACCACTGCATTCATTTTTTTCGGGCTTGTATACTTGTGTTCCACTTTCCGGTCTTCATACATTTAACTAGGCAATTGCGTAACATGCTACAAATCTATCTGTCTATATATATGTCTGGGAGCCTGTTACGTGCAGTCTTTGATATCTTACAATATAATACATTTGTATGCTTGTTATGTTCGCAAATATTTTGTAAACAAAATAGATACTTTTTAGTGCTTAAGGAAAAGTCATTATTGAGTTACTTCCCTTGAAAGGAGTGTCGTCACTTTCGATCGAACTCCGCGGATGAATCCAGTTTTACTGCGATTTATTCTTTGTTTGGGTAGAAATAGGTTGTTCTTGCTTCAGTGTATCTATGGCCTGAATTTATGTGTATTGTTTGTCTGGGTAGGACGAGTCTGTCTTATATCTGAATATCTTTGCATGTCTAAGTCGAACTATATGGTCTTTTGTCGCTTGAAAGGTCAAAGGGCTGTTCGGCGGATGTGTCGCTAGAGAGGTGTGATTTGGCTTCGCCCTGATGATGGGGCTGTGATTTTTTTGAATCGGCTTGTCGCCGGAAAAAGTGATCGATATATGTGTAGGGGAAAGTGATAGACGTTTAGACCTATCCTGTATGCTTTACCCCTGTGTTTATTCTTATTGCCAAGGAATGGCAGAATCAGTTATTTCTGATACCAAGGTAAAACAAAAGCACTTCTTATGAACTCTTACGAAGCCATCGTTTTCAATAAGGGAAGATTTAACTATATGAAGATGACATTCATTCATAGCAGCACCATATTGTAAAGTGAAGTCAATTGTATCATGATAGAATCTACAAAGTAATGAGAACATTTAATGTATGATTAACTTTGATACAGATTCCTAGTTGTATCCAAACGTGAGTTACAGCTCACGAGAGAAGCCATCTTGTATACACATATTTAAGGACTATCAGGAAGAGAAAGGGATGCCCCGTATTATCGCTTGATGAGTCCAGAGATCACTGCTACACATGAGAACCCATTACTAGCGGTTCGATATGATTATATGAAAAATATGTGCTGAACATTATTTAAAGGAATCTTCGCTAGACGAGGTTAGGTCTAGAAGCCATCTTGAATGTTGTTTATAATCTGACGTGCTTTGTCAGTAAACTCAGATGATATATATATATGGGCAATACTGAGTGCTTGTCTACTGACAGTCCATTATGCTATTATTCTACATGAGTGCCCATGTATCATTGCAAGACCATTTATCCACTGTACCATGATGTATTATGCCAACCTGTGATTTGTCACTGTATCGTGCTGTCGAGTGTGTACGTCCAATTAAACTGTAGCAAAGGTACACAGTCGTTGGTGTCGATGACTTCCAGCCATACATGAGTGAAAGAAAAAGACCAATTGTCAACACCACGAACTCTTCTTATCATTCGCGTGTTACACTCTCACTTCATGCTTACACACCACTGCGTAGGTCGAGTTGACATTCCATACTCAAACCACGAGTTACACAACAACACAGCATTTAACTCTGGTGATGTTCTAGTGAGCTTATAGTTATCAACTGGTGGACCAGCTTTCTGGGTTTGACCTCGCAGAAGTTGAGAAGTCAACAGACTACCGATACCAGACCGTTTCCTGTGGCTGATACGACACACTTGCAGTATTAGTTTGCTCTTTGTCAACACTTCGTCACGTGACCTGTCAAGTGAATGCAGTATGTAGGTCAGCGTTGTTGACATTTTTACATTAGACATTACAGAGTTTCACAGAACAGTTGGATCAATTCTTGTCAATATTAACAGGAAGACAGTATTATTGAACTAAGAAGCCCTACTTTCATCGATGGATCTTCTTATGTTCTGCTATTGTGTTGAACTTTAATATTTAAGGCCAGAATTTGTAATTCAATAAAGTGGCAGTTTATTTATTTTCATAAGAATAACTTTGCAATTACTGTAAAACTGAGCCTATTTTGCAACACATACTATCATACACATAATTTATATATTTATGTTTACATGTTATTTGTTTGTATAGTATATTAGTTTATATGTCAGCGGGTTGTGTTTAGGTTGGGCGGTGTCCTCACAACAGAATATCCCACGTCATAGAGGGTCCGTTGTGGGCGTTTTCTTTAGGTGCAATTTCCTTAATTGGAAATTTGCTTGCAACAACTAGTTGCTATTTGTGTTAGCTGTGAAGACTGTAATTATTGTTATTTTTGTAATATTTCTTTGTTCTTTAGTTTTGTTTTGATTTGTTTGTAATTTGTTGGTCTACCCTTTTCTATCTTTCAGTTCTATTCACAATTTATATTCATATACTGTGACGTCATTTGTGTTGTTATTCCTTGCAGATTCAGTGATTACTTTCATTGATTTCCCTATTTGAGTTATTGATTTCTGCAAACGTTTTCGTATTGTCAGTCTTATTTGTACTTTATGTATTCTGTTGGTTGACATATGTTTTATATAGGTATATTTCATAAGACACTATTGCTTGTGCACTGCACTTGGATTATGGTATAAACCAGTACTTTATTATTATTACTGGTATAAAAAAAAATTATACAAGACCTTATTAAGGCTTGTGACCCACTGAGATTGAGATAGTGTACTGATTAATCAAGTCATTAAGAACTTGTGGTATTAGTATTGTTTCAGGTAATTAGTATTATTGTTAGACATCATGTCTACATTAGAATACTTCATTGCACAAGGGAAATCCCTTGATAAGACTGGTAAAGACTTGGAAGAATGGACTGTTGCTCAATATGACAAAGCATTAGCTGCAGAAGAGAGAAAAGCTGCTGCTGAAGAGAAAAAAGCTGCTGCAGAAGAGAGAAAAGCTCTGGCTGAAGAGAAAAGATTAGAAAGAGAAGCTGCTGCTGCTGCAGAAGAGAGAAAAGCTGCTGCTGCTGCAGAAGAGAGAAAAGCTGCTGCTGCTGCAGAAGAGAGAAAAGCTGCTGCTGCTGCAGAAGAGAGAAAAGCTGATGCTGCTGCTGAACAAAAGAAATTGCAGATGCAGGTGGAGGAAAGGAGATTTGAAGCTGAACAAAAAAAAATTAGACAGAGAAGCTGCTGCTGAACAAAGAAGATTAGACAGAGAAGCGGAAGAAAAAAAAGCAATAAGAGAACATGAATTTGAGTTAGAGAAATTGAGATTGACAAGTATGAGTAATGTTAATCAGGCATCTAGTGGTAATGGTAAACCTTCTACTTACAAGGTTAAGGTTCCACCGTTCAATCAGTCCAGTGACGATATTACATTCTGGCTGGATAGATTTGAACGTTCTTGTCGTACACATAATGTGGATAAATCACAATACGCTAATCAATTAGCAGAAAACTTGAAAGGTGAATCTCTGACTAGATTATGCCTTGTAGGAGAAGCAGATAAGGATAATTATGATGTCATTAGGGCGGCTTTGATAAAAAAAATACCAGCTAAGTGAGGAAGGCTATCGCCTTTTGTTTAAGACGATGGTGCCTGAGACAGGTGTAGAATTCTCAGAATTCATTGCAAAGGCACGTCTCACAGTTGATCGTTGGATTGAGCTTTCCAAAACAGAAAAAAACGTATGAAGGACTTATGGATTTGTTGCTCAGAGATAAGATTATGTCATGTGTTAACAAACCATTCCTTGAATTTATACATGAGCGTAAACCAAAATCTCTAAAGGAAATGGAAGAATATTGTTCCCAATATGTCACTGCACACCCCGACGTGACTTTTGGCAACACTAAGATTAAGGAGAGTATGCCAGTTGCTTCAGCAACACCATACAATCCCAATTATTCACACAGATTTCAGGGACCTCAAAACAGATTTGATAAAAAAGGTAACCATAATAGTTATCAAAACCAAGGTAACCAATCATTTCAGGGTTCTTCTTCAAAGAACTGGAGACGAGCTGATAGCTCTCGACACAGGGGTGGTCACAATTATAGCAATTTCCATAGAGGAAGTAATTATAGAAACTATCCGAGGTATCCGTCTTGGAGTCAACAAGATCGCAATTACAGAGATACTCATTATAATGAATATGATAATGGTAACCAAGAGAACTATGACTCAAACCCAAATAGGGGTTACAATAGAGGTAACAATAACTACAGAGGTAATAATAACCGAGGTAGATCTCAAAACAGAAGACATAAACCACATTTTCAGGCAAACTCTGCACAACAAGAGTCCCATGAAGCCTATAAACAGAGTAAAGACAATAATGACGCTAATAATATGGCATGTTCCGCTTTTGATTTTGGGAGAGCATCTCAGTGCCCCCAATGCAAAACATTATTTGAGCCAACCACAGTGTCTACTTTAAGCTGCGGCCATCCTCTTCCTGCTCTTCCTGCATCAGTCGCGCATGATGGAAGAGGTTCTCTTGTCTTACATAAGGGTTTGGTAAATAACAATCCAGTCTCCGTGCTATTTGATTCTGGATGCACCACAATTGGTGTTAGGCAGTCACTCGTAGATCCTTCCCGTGCCACTGGACAAGTAGTCAAATGTGTAACATTTGGCGGCACATTAGAGAAATACTCTACTGCTATCATTAGGATTGCTACTCCTTTCTTTACAGGAGATGTACACGCATGTCTTCTTCCGAATCCGATCGCTGACCTCATCATCGGTCGCATTCATGGAGTCAAAGAATGCACTCCGCAACAAATTTCCGCGTGGGAAAGGCAAAACATGCAGATTGCTAACGCTGTAGTCACTACAGCTCAGGCTCTTAATATGCCTCAAACTTCATCTACTGAAGATAATGAAGTGCATAACCAAGATGATCCCTTGGTAATTTCTCGTGACTCGTTTATAAAACAGCAGGAAGATGATCCCACTCTGAAGAAATTCTTCATTCTTGCAACTAAAGGTGATCCGAATAAAGACACAAGTCGTAAATCGTGGATTACAAAGAAGAATGGCGTACTGGTACGTATGGTTCAAGACTCCATTACGTCAAGTCATTCTCAAATCCTGGTTCCCAAGAATTTGAGAGTTAAAATTTTGCAGCACGCTCACGACTCTCAGTGTGCTGGACACATGGGTTTTTCCCGTACTAAGTCAAGAGTCCTTGCGGCTTTCTTTTAGCCATTGGTAAACAAGGACATACGGATTTATTGTCGATCTTGTAAAGTATGTCAGGAAGTTAAATCCAAAGGTCCACGGCATGCTGCACCCATTCAGGCGGCAGACATTCCTATTCGGCCGTTTCAAAAAATGGCCATAGACATTATTGGTCCATTTAAGATCAAGTCTGCCAGAGGACATCAGTTTATCTTGACGTGTGTTGGTATGTGCACACGTTGGCCAGAGGCTATTCCTCTGAAGAGCATTACTACTGCTGATATTGCAGATGCTCTTTGGCTTATATTTTCTCGTCTGGGGTTCCCCGGAGAGATATTGTCAGACCATGGCACCCAACTAATATCAGATACCATGTCTCAAGTAATGTCTACTCTGCAGATAGATAGATCTTTAAGTAGTATCTATCATCCAATGTCTAATGGGATGGTCGAACGCCTTAATAGAACACTTAAAAACTTACTAGGGAAGATAACTGAGGATCATCCTCAAGACTGGGACAGAGTTTTACCTGCGGCCCTCTTCGCTTACAGAGAGGTCCCCAATGAACATACAGGATTTTCTCCCTTTGAACTCGTCTTTGGCGCGCGTCCGCGTGGCCCTATGTCGTTGCTTCATGATCTCATAACAGCTGACAATATTGACGATGACACAAAGTCATCCTACGAATATGTCATCGCGTTGAGACAAAAGATTATCGAAGCATGCAAATTAGCAACTTCTTCTTCTGAATTTGCGAAACAGAAGGCAAGGCAATTTGCCAATAAGAAGAGATGCTTACGACAACTTTGTCCTGGTGACAAAGCATTTGTATTACTACCTTGTAGGGAAAACAGACTACTTATTTCTTGGAAAGGTCCGTACGATATAATATCGAAAATTTCCGATGTCGACTATATTGTCGATATTGATGGGAAGCATAAAACCTTCCACATCAATATGCTTACTGAATTCCATGAACGTCCGGATTATTTGCAACCCATTTTCCAAGCAACGGACAATTCTCCAGTACAACATGGTCATTACTCATCACTGTCCGTGATACAGGATGAGGAAACAAGTTTTTCAGATGTAAATCTTCCTCTTCCAATGATCCCACTTCATTCTAGTGAATCATGGAAGAACGTTACTGTCTCTCCTGATTTGTCTCTAGGAGAACAGCGACAAGTTTCAACTATGTTGCAAACATTTCAGGATGTACTCACTGACATCCCTGGACAAACTCATGTCATTGAACATGACATTGTTCTAACTGACCATACTCCTATTAGGGTTAGACCTTATCCTATCCCTATACATTTTCAAGCACAGGTCGAGAAAGAGTTGGATGAGATGATAGATTTGAAAATAATCGAACCATCCACCTCTGCATATTCTTCGCCGATGGTTATTGTTCGGAAAAAAGACAATAACATACGTCTTTGCGTTGACTATCGCAAATTGAATCAAGTAACGAAGTTCGATGCCGAACCTATGCCTTTACTGGAAGAGCTACTTACTCGACTCTCCAAATCTCATTTTTTCACTAAACTTGATTTGTCTAAAGGATATTGGCAAGTTCCTTTATCTGAACGCGCCAAACCTCTCACGGCTTTTTCAACACCTAGAGGTTTGTTCCAATGGAATTTTATGCCTTTCGGTCTTATGAACGCACCAGCTACATTCGTACGCATGATGCGCCGAATCCTATCTTATCGGTCAGATGTCATTGCATATCTAGATGACATCTGTCTTTTCAGCGATACTTGGGAAGATCACTATTCAGGGTTAGATGAATTGCTGTCTACTTTGCGCGAGCACAACCTGACAGCGAAACCCTCTAAAGCCTATATTGGTTTTAGCGAAATTTCTTTCCTAGGCCACCGAGTTGGTCATGGTTTCCTAAAGACAGAGGACCATAATACTAGTAAGATACTTAACATCTCTATCCCTAAGACTAAAAAACAGGTGAGAAGTCTGTTAGGTCTTATTCAATTTTATGGCAGATTCATTCAGAATCTATCCTCTATCATGGCACCTCTTTCTACACTTTTAAAGAAAGGTTCGCCTAATATGGTCCACTGGTCTCAGGAATGCCAATGCTCTTTGGATAAGATTAAAACATTGTTTTCAACACCACCTATTTTAGTGTTACCTACTAAAGATAAGACATTTGTTCTTCGTAGTGATGCTTCATCCACTGGGATTGGAGCGGCACTAATGCAAGAGTACTCTGGAACTCTGCATCCTGTAATGTATATTTCCAGAAAACTTAATGCGGCAGAAAGGAATTATTCGGTTTTAGACCGTGAGCTATTAGCTATGGTTTGGTCGATCCTCAAACTACAGAGATTCCTTCTAGGCGCACATTTCATAGTAGAAACCGACCAAAAAGCTCTTACTGCTATACAGAGTAAGAATTTGAAGAGCTCGAGGTCTACTCGATATGCAATTGCTCTTCAACCTTTTCATTTCTCTGTGCGAGCTATTCGTGGATCAGATAATGTGATGGCAGACATTCTGTCAAGATGCCCACATGATTCCACATAACTATTAGGTCTTAGACTTCTTGATATGTCTAGTTTATAATAGTTCCTTTCTATATCAAGATAGATACACATTTGTAATTTAATAATATAATGATTGTATCACTACTTAGCTGTTCATTGATGTTTATTCACCGCTGTGCTTTGATGATTTTTCTTCATAAATCATAAATTTAAGATATCTAATACGAAATTATGGTATGACATTTTTTAGGCATTGTGTAATTGCCAGAATTGTATTATACTTTGATGACACCTTCCTGGAAAAATTTACTTATAGAGAAATAATTTCTCTCAGTTTATGAGATACATTCTCACCAGTCGCTCCATAAGTCGACTTAGCCTCATATTAGGCGTTATATTTATTCCTGATATCTTCATCTGCGCATTATTCATGCGTTGTGAGCCTATTGTACGTTGCTCCTAGATGTATTTCAAAAAAAAAAAGTTCCATTTTTTTTTTCCCGGGAGGTGTGGTAAGACTGTTACGTGCAGTCTTTGATTTCTTACAATATAATACATTTGTATGCTTGTTATGTTCGCAAATATTTTGTAAACAAAATAGATACTTTTTAGTGCTTAAGGAAAAGTCATTATTGAGTTACTTCCCTTGAAAGGAGTGTCGTCACTTTCGATCGATCTCCGCGGATGAATCCAGTTTTACTGCGATTTATTCTTTGTTTGGGTAATAATAGATTGTTCTTGCTTCAGAATATCTATGGCCTGAATTTATCTGTATTGTTTGTCTGAGTAGGACGAGTCTGTCTTATATCTGTATATCTTTACATATCTAAGTCGAACTATATGGTCTTTTGTCGCTTGAAAGGTCAAAGGGCTGTTCGGCGGATGTGTCGCTAGAGAGGTGTGATTTGGCTTCGCCCTGATGATGGGGCTGTGGTTTTTTGAATCGGCTTGTCGCCGGAAAAAGTGATCGATATATGTGTAGGGGGAAGGGATAGACGTTTAGGGATGCCCCGTATTATCGCTTGATGAGTCCAGAGATCACTGCTACACATGAGAACCCATTACTAGCGGTTCGATATGATTATATGAAAAATATGTGCTGAACATTATTTAAAGGAATCTTCGCTAGACGAGGTTAGGTCTAGAAGCCATCTTGAATGTTGTTTATAATCTGACGTGCTTTGTCAGTAAACTCAGATGATATATATGGGCAATACTGAGTGCTTGTCTACTGACAGTCCATTATGCTATTATTCTACATGAGTGCCCATGTATCATTGCAAGACCATTTATCCACTGTACCATGATGTATTATGCCAACCTGTGATTTGTCACTGTATCGTGCTGTCGAGTGTGTACGTCCAATTAAACTGTAGCAAAGGTACACAGTCGTTGGTGTCGATGACTTCCAGCCATACATGAGTGAAATAAAAAGACCAATTGTCAACACCACGAACTCTTCTTATCATTCGCGTGTTACACTCTCACTTCATGCTTACACACCACTGCGTAGGTCGAGTTGACATTCCATACTCAAACCACGAGTTACACAACAACACAGCATTTAACTTTGGTGATGTTCTAGTGAGCTTATATTTATCAACTGATGAACACCATAGAGTTATCAGAGCCGCGCTGGTGTAATGGCTTCGGCGTTGTACTGGCGACCAGGTGCTCATGGTTCAAACCCGGGCGTCAGCGTTTGAAGAAATGTTTACGGCCGGAAATTTGACTGAATAGCCTGAACGGCTCCTGTGATAAACCCTCTGTGGATGGGAAGGAGCGAAGCTCCTGACCGGGTTGGAAGGAAAGTCCTCAGGTTCCCCAGCCTCGCAATGACATGTCATTGGGCCGAAGGGCTGAAAGCCCAAGTGCCGCTGGTTAGTTAAAAAAATATATATATATATGTCTATCTATCTATCTATCTATCTATCTATCTATCTATCTATCTATCTATCTATCTATCTATCTATCTATCTATCTATCTATCTATCTATCTATCTATCTATCTATCTATCTATCTATCTATCTATCTATCTATCTATCTATCTATCTATCTATCTATCTATCTATCTATCTAATCTTTGGAACAATCTTCCCATTGAGCTGAAAAACACGTACAGACCCTACTCATACAATCGTAGCCTGTTCAAATACTTTACGAGTGCTGATTATTTGCCACCCTAACTGATTATGTTCCGAATTATTATCTAAAATACTGTATGGAGAATCTAATGATGTAGTTTTTCATTACAATATACTTATTTCTTAACTGTTATCAGAAACTGCTAATGTATGCTGTTATACTACTTTATAATGTTGCATTGCCTTTAAATCAATCCTTTAGTACGCTAGAGAATGCCTGAATAACAATTTGAAAAAAGATGTGCGAGACGAAGGACAGAATGCAAGAAGAGACTGTGTGCTCCATTCTCAACCCTTGGAAAATTAATTTCCTTCGTATCTGGCCGCCTATCTATCTACCCAGTCTGTCTGATTCTGCTTTTGAGTTAGGGAAGGAAGTAACTTGTCTAACGAGCCAAGTTTGTTCCAAAAGATAATGTAAGGTTGGGAAATATCAAAGGGGATTAAAGTTACACTGAAGTAAAAGCCGTCATTAGGAAAGATTACTTTAAAAATGATGAGAGAGCAAAACTGGGAGAGAAATAAAATAAGAGCAATGATGAAAAAAGTAAAAGACGAAAAAGATAGGAACACTTTATCACACCTTCATCGGACAATCAAAGTGGTCCATAGTCTTCATCGGACAATCAAAGGGGTCCATGGTCTTCATCGAGCAATGAAAGGGGTCGATAGTCTTCATCGGACAATCAAAGGGGTCTATGGTCTTCATCGGACAATCAAAGGGGTCCATAGTCTTCATTGGACAATCAAAGGGGTCCATGGTCTTCATTGATTCATCACATAAATCCTGTATAATCTTGATCCATTATTTCCATACTTTATCTTTCATACGAACACAGATAAATATCAACTAATCAGCTATAAGTTCCAGGTAAGAACGCCTTCCAAAACTGCAAGACATGCAGTGTACACGTGCAGTCCACACAGTGGAAACATCAACTATAATAATGTCGCCAGGCCAAACAAAGCCACGTCATAAGCGACTTACGCATAGCGACCACAAAATGGTGCTAACACTTGTGAGCACTATATTTACTTCAATTATAAACTCACACGTGGCGTGCAAAAGTCATTCGTAACATGTTCCCTTAGTCGCGATACTGGGATAAAGCAGGAAGAAAAAAAGAGGCAGAAAATAAGAGAAAAATAATAGTCAACTGAAGACAGAAAGAAAGAAAGAAGGAAAGAAAGAAAGAAACAGAAAGAAAGGAAGAAAAAGAAAGAAAGAAAGAAAGAAAGAAAGAAAGAAAGAAAAGAAAAGAAAAGAAAAGAAAAGAAAAGAAAGAAAGAAAGAAAGAAAGAAAGAAAGAAAGAAAGAAAGAAAGAAAGAAAGAAATAAATATGTATTAAGAAAATATAATTATCTTTAAAGTGCACATTTCCATTTTAGTTTTTAATTTTTCTTTAAGCGGGATATTGTAGCCTTGTTGATTCTGTTTATCATCAGTACAAATAGCCTGTGAAAGCGCTTATCTTTGCATAAACGGGTTGATTGTTACTTGGTGTGTTGAAGGGATCTGCATAATACCCTGTGACCTGACAACTGCTGCCTCGGCCCTTGTTCCTATTGTCAAGTTTATTTATTTATTTATCTGTTGACGACATTAGTGCCAATGTATACACATTCTTGTTTGTGCTCTAGTTATGCCTACTTAGTGGTAATAGAAAGATAGACAGACAGACAGACAGGCAGGCAGACAGGCAGACAGACAGACAGACAGACAGGCAGACAGACAGACAGACAGAGACAGACAGACAGACAGACAGACAGACAGACTAGACTAAGAGTAATGTTAATAAATGTTATCTCGTTGCAGATCTTAAAAAGGATCTTACAATCCAACCAGTTCTGTTAGGAGTGCCTTCTTTATTTATTTATTTCAAAGCTGGAAATGGCGACCAGAGAACTGGGCCCTGTGTGAGCACGGGACCTGATTAGGTCAAATAAGTGAAATCGACCTTAAGCCGGCTTTGTAGGACAGCATTGATATTTGAGTTGAAGATTTAATTTTGTGATAGATTTTATTTATTTTCATTTCGATATATTTAGCTCCTCTTGTCTTCTGTACAATTATTTTGATATCATTATCTGTTCATACAACTTTGTCTACATTGCTGGCAACTTATGTGTGATTCCACGTACCGGTATAGTAGGGTTGTATCTCTCAGTGCAATCTTTAATCAAATTTATTCTCATAATCTTTGTCTTTTCTTGGTGTATTTTTAAACCAAATTTTATGTTGATAAAAGAGATATATTTTTAATTTATTCTATTTTATACTGGCATACATAGAATAAAATAAACACCTATCTCTTATATATGGCTTCGGCCGTAGGTTTACCAACTGATAATATGTATCAGAAATCGAAATCAGTGGTTCGGTAAACATCTACGGTAAACAACAACAACAACATCAAGATGGCGATGTGCAACCGAGTGTGTACCTTTGCGAGCCATCAATCCGTGAACGTTCAGAATTGATTCCAGCAAAGCCTTATGTATTCTTATGTATCAGCTGTAGTGCGAAAAAGGTCTCCTTACTGACACAGAGTGTGACGCGGTGTGACTCTGAAGGACGTAAAGATTCAGACAACAAATAAAAAGCATCAAATTAATTATTATTTACACCAACACTGGGTGCTACTATGAACAGAATAAAAATTTTTAACGGACTTAATGAAAATATTTCACTACTGGAACGATACCAGTATACGTGAACTATTGGTTGGTTTTTTGGTCCGTGCTCAAGAAAACTTGTTTTTATTTTGTGCACAAAATACCCGCGGCAGCCGCGGTAGCGCAGTGGTTAGTGCACTGGCTTACTAGCTCGGTGGTCCATGGTTCGATCCCCAGTTGAGGTGGGATTTTTTAGACCGCAAACGGCTCCGGGGTCGACCCAGCCTCATGAATTGGGTACCAGAGCAACTTTGGGAAGGTTTAGGCGGCCGGCGTTATGATGACCACATCACCCCTAATGTGCTGATGGTCAAGAAAATATGGGCCTAACACCATATTCCCAATATGCCTCAATGGGCGTGTAACGGGATCCTTTACCTTTTCCTATTACGATATACCCTGTTCAACTCTATGTAGGTTATAATTTTAAAACGACAACAAACAGTTTACTTGAAGTACTGAAATGTAAGACCTATTTTACTTTGCGAAAGATGGAAACATGTATGTGTGTTTAGATATTATCAATAACTATTTTTAGCACACCATTAGTTGCTTCCATTATTTAAGACCAACATGCAGCAGCAGACAAAATGGTTGAGTAGTGAGTGACAATTCTGTCTTTATAAAATGCCTCATGTGGTTAATGTAAAAACGACAAGACGAGCAAAATATTGGCAAGCTCCCGTTGACATGCGGGCAACGTAAGACCAGCTGTAACCCTCAGAATAGTTACGTATCTTTGCCTTTCAAATATTCTCTTAAAACATTTATGTCTCTAAGCCCTCTGTACAGCTGACAATGGTGAACAGCGCTAATACTGTACCCCAATTGCAAGTCCTCGAACGGTAGAGAACATCACGAGCCCACGTGTGATACCGGACCGCAGTTCAGCTTTTGTTGGAAAAACTAACAGCTTTAGAATAGCTATATAAAATGTATGAACATAGAAGGGAGGCGTAGAATTCAAGCGATAACTTAAATAGAATGGGTAAATAATAATATGATCATAGGAAACACCTGGTTCAAAGAGCATTAAAGCAGACTATGGACATTTAAAAGCTCAGATAATCTATGCGTAATCGAACTGATTATGTCCCATTAATGCATTTCCTTCTTTGCTCCTTATAGAGCAGTGTTTCTCAACCTTTTTGTGATCACGGCACACTTTTTAATTTTCTAAACATTTGCGGCACACCTATCTGACCCCGAGCCTGAATAAAAAATTACAGTGGTGTATACCAAATTACGTAAATACACCAATTTGTGGGTATTTTAGAAAAAGAAAACTCTAATTTGATTTTCTCTTAATTGTTTAAAATAATTTTGAAGTATAGCCTATCTATTGTTGTTTAAAGCAGTTAATAGCTCCAATTATTAGTGAAAGAATTCAAGTTGTAAGATCAGTTTTATATTACATGATCACTAAAAATATACTTCATGTAGTAAATTTAAAAAGTTTTTACGGCACACTTTGATAGGCACGGCGGCACACTAGATACAACATTGACATAGCAGCACTGAGTGAAACTCGACTTGCAGGCGAGGGCCAACTTTGCGAAAAGGGTGTAGGTTATACATTCTATTGGAGCGGAAGAGGAACTGAAGAAAGACGAGAAGCAGGCGTTGGATTCGCAATCAAAATAGCAATTGTCGCCAAGTTAGCGAGGCCCCCAAAGGGAATAAATGACAGACTCATGACGGTCAAGATCCCCCTGCTTTATGGAAGGAAACATGCCACCATCATTAGCGCGTATGCACCAACTATGACAAACCAGGATGACGTCAAGGATAAGTTTTACGAAGAACTACATGCAGTCATTGCATCAGTTCCTAAAGCAGATAAGCTCATTATTCTTGGTGACTTTAATGCAAGAGTAGGCTCAAATAACATCTCCTGGAATGGCACTATCGGAAAGTACGGCGTGGGTCGCTGTAACAGCAATGGACTTCTTCTCCTCCAGACTTGCGCAGAACATGACCTCCTTGTTACCAACACCATTTTTCGACTTCCTACCCGCAACAGGACCTCCTGGATACACCCTCGCTCAAAGAATTGGCACCTAATTGACTATGTAATTGTTAGGAAGAAGGACAGGCAAGATGTCCGGGTGACCAAGTCCATGTGTGGTGGCGAATGCTGGACTGATCATCGCCTCATTGTGTCTAAACTTAAACTTCGTATCCAACCAGCCAGGCTCCCTCGGGGGAAGAAAACTCAAAAAAGCCT
The DNA here is from genome assembly GCA_024509875.1 of Oreohelix idahoensis. NCBI lineage: Eukaryota > Metazoa > Mollusca > Gastropoda > Stylommatophora > Oreohelicidae > Oreohelix > Oreohelix idahoensis. Next base: position 27,008 of record JAMPIV010013590.1, read on the forward strand.
GGATGTCACCAAACTAAAGAAGACAAAAATCAAACAGTCATTTACTGACACCCTAGAATACCGTCTCAAATCTATCTCGTTAGACGGCTAAAGTCTGGAAACAAATTGGGCAGCCCAAAGTGAGCAGATCTACAACACTGCTACGGAGGTCCTGGGTCCCGCCATCAAGAAACAAAATGAATGGTTTGATGAGAAGTCAGATGATATAAAGAAGATGTTGGCTGAGAAACACCATCTCCATAAAGCATATTTAAATGATCCAAAATCTACATCCAAGAAAGACGGTTTCAACAACATGCGTTGAATCGTCCAACTTAAACTACGCCAGATGCAGGATTCATGGCTGAGTAATAAAGCAGATGAACTCCAAGGCTTTGCTGACAGCCATGACTTAAAAAATTTTACCATGCACTCAAAGCGGTCTATGGTCCAACATCATCAGGATCATTTCCCCTCCTTAATGCAGATGGAAAAACACTAATTACAGACAAGGAAAAAATTCTCCAACGCTGGGTCGAACATTTTAATGATATTCTGAACCAGCCATCATCTATTAACGACGAAGCCATCATCCGCCTGCCCCAAATTCCTATAAATGAAGCACTAGATGATATACAAACTCTGGAGGAAACTCAAAAAGCGATTCATCAACTTTCTAGTGGAAAGGTCCCCGGCTCCGATTCAATTCCTGTTGAGGTTTATAAAGATGGCGGTACAGTTCTGATAGAGAAACTTCACATGATCTTCCAGCAAATGTGGCAGAGTGAAACCATCCCACACGATCTCAAAGATGCGTCAATTATACATCTATATAAACGTAGAGGTAATCGCCAAGACTGTAACAATCATCGAGGCATCTCTCTATTATCAATCGCTGGGAAGATATTTGCCAGAATCCTTCGGAATCGCCTTACGGTTCATCTTGACAAAGGTCTTCTACCTGAAAGTCAGAGTGGATTCCGGAAAGAACGTGGAACCACCGATATGGTGTTCGCTGCAAGACAGCTACAAGAAAAATGCCAAGAACAGCACTGTGACCTGTACACAGCTTTCATCGACTTGACAAAGGCGTTCGACACGGTCAGTAGAGAGGGTCTATGGAAGATCATGGCAAAATACGGCTGCCCAAAGAAATTTATCACAATAGTGCAGCAACTGCATGATGGAATGCAGGCTAGAGTTCAGGAAAACGGTGAGCTATCGGAGCCTTTCCCCGTCTCTAATGGAGTTAAACAAGGGTGTGTACTTGCACCGACTCTGTTCAGTATCATGTTTTCTGCTATGCTGACTGATGCTTTTAGAGACGGGGACACAGGAATCGACATCAGATATCGTATTGATGGAAAATCGTTTAACCTTAGGAGGCTTCAAGCAAAAACCAAGGTCAAATCATACACCATCAGAGATCTTCTGTTTGCTGACGATTGTGCCCTCAATGATGGCTCAGAGGCTAATCTGCAGCATAGCGTGGATAGATTCTCCGAAGCCTGTTTCAACTTTGGGCTTACTATCAACACGGAGAAAACAGAAATCATGTACCTGGCACAATTTATACCAATCATCGAGGTAAATGGTGAGAAACTGAATGTTGTGAACAGATTCACATACCTTGGTAGCACACTATCACAGAACATCGTCATTGATGATGAGGTGAACACCAGGATCTCCAAAGCCAGCAGCACATTTGGCAGACTATACACCAACGTTTGGCATCGAAGTGGCATTAGTCTACAGACAAAGCTGAAGGTGTACAGAGCTGCGGTGTTTCCAGTGCTGCTGTATGCATGTGAAACATGGACTGTATACAGGCGCCACGTAAAGAAGCTAAACCACTTCCATTCAGTCTGTCTCAGGAAGGTAATGAACATCAAATGGCAAGACAAGATCCCGGATAGCGCCGTTCTTGACAGACCTGGTATCCCTAGCATCGATACTATTCTGATGCAGTCACAGATTCGCTGGGCAGGTCATGTAGTCCGCTTGCCAGACCATCGACTGCCAAAGATACTCTTTTATGGTGAGATGCAGAAGGGTAAACGCTCCCATGGTGGCCAAAAGAAGCGCTTTAAAGACACGTTAAAGACGTCATTGAAAACCTTTGACATAAGCCCTGACACATGGGAAGTTGCTGCGCAAGACCGAACTGCCTGGCGCACATCTCTTCGTAAAGGTGCAGCGGCATGCGAATCATCCAGAAGAGCAGCAGCGGATACAAGCTAGAAAAGACCGTGTAATAAAACCTTCACATGATGCAAACATTCCCTGCCTACACTGTCCGAGATCTTTCCAGGCCCGCGTCGGTCTCATCAGTCACCTTCGTACCCATAGACTAACCTAACATATTCCTAATAATTGGATGAACAGAGTGGTCTTCATCACCCGTGATGGACGAACAACACATAGGCCTACCTCTGGCAAGACAAGACAAGACATCTCATTTTTTTTAAAAATTTTTATATATATATATTTTTTAAATTACCCCTTATGGGGCTCAAAGTGAGGTCTATTGACTTTATTAAGTAGAATGTGTGAATTGTGTGTGATCCCGGCCCTGGCTAAGACACTTTGATCTTAGCCAAAAGGCCGAGAAGCGATCTGTCCGCTTCAGAAGTCGGAAGTGGTCATTCTTAACACAAGACATCTCATAGTTATGTTTCTTGCTGATACGATGCCTAGAACGAGGAAGTGTCACCTGTCCACTTGGTGGCGCTGATCACCTAAATGTCAACAGAAATTAGATCACACAGTGACCCAGAATATATGATTCATGAAATTTCTTCTTTGGTTGTGTCAGAATAATACATGTTTCTTCGTTTCCAGTATAATTCCATAATATAACATTGGTTTATCTAACTGTTCAGGGGAGTTAAGACCAGTTGTAACATTTTATTGCGTAGGTGTTCCCAGTTGGAACATCGAGTACATTTGACACAGCGAAGCTACATCACTGCTTCTGTAGATCTGTCTACTTCCGAGTTGGTATCAGTGTTAAGGATCTAAAATAATGTTATGTTTATGTTACATATTTTGGCAGCAATATAAAGCATGGTCCATCTGAAAATAACACCGTTAATAATATTTAAGCTCTGCAAAATATTCTTCTTCTTCCATCCTTAGCCACCGACCGTCAAAGCAGTCAGTGGCCATTACGCCTAGTGGCGTCTTAGGGCAACAGCAGATAGGTTTTCTTTGCCATTGTTTCCCATCACGCCTATTGGCGTCTTTAGGGCAACGGCAAATCAATCCATCTGCTGTTGTTTCCGTAATCGAAGTGACTGGCAAACGGGTGATCAGCCCGTTGGTCTGCAAAATATTATAACGTAGTTAATAGCAGAAAACAAAACTCAACATTGTGGAAAATTAACTGTCGTACACTGTAGTCCTACGTCTTGTTAATGATGTTGTGTTTACTGTTATAGACGGCTTCATTATTCAATATTTTTATTTATCAGTTGCTGTTTCCGTCTTTCAGCTTTTTTTTTTTTTTTAACATATCAAACTTTATTCACCTATCCTTTACTTCCTGATCGTGTTTTTGGTCCAGAACCTTGCCTTTCATTTATAATAGGCCTACTAGTCTTCGCCAACGATGGCAGTTACAAAAAGACCAAAATAATTCTTGTTTTCTTTTTTTCAGTTACATTATCCTTTATGATTACCTTTTATGCATATTTATAATTTTAGCTTTCTTGAAGTTACGTAGATGGGCTTCACCTTGCATTCTTGTCTCTACAGTTCCCTATCTTAGAGTAATGTTTGACTGTTACGGTTGTCTGTCTTAGAGTAATGTTGGACTGTTAGTTCCCTGTCTTGGAGTAATGTTGGTCTGTTACAGTTCCCTGTCTTGGAGTAATTTTGGACTGTTACAGTTCTCTGTCTTGGAGTAATGTTGGACTGTTACAGTTCCCTGTCTTGGAGTAATGTTGATCTGTTACAGTTCTCTGTCTTGGACTAATGTTGAACTGTTACAGTTCCTTGTCTTGGACTAATGTTGAACTGTTACAGTTCCTTGTCTTGGACTAATGTTGAACTGTTACAGTTCATTGTCTTGGACTAATGTTGGTCTGTTACAGTTCCCTATTTTGGACTAATGTTGGACTGTTACATTTTCCTATCTTAGAACAATGTTGGACTGTTGCAGTTTCCTATCTTAGAACAATGTTGGACTGTTGCAGTTCCCTATCTTAAAGCAATGTTGGGCAGTTACAGTTCCCTATCTTAGAACAATGTTGGACTGTTACAGTTTCCTATCTTAGAACAATGTTGGACTGTTACAGTTCCCTATCCTAGAACAATGTTGGACTGTTGCAGTTCCCTATCTTAGAACAATGTTGGACTGTTACAGTTCCCTGTATCATAGCAAGGTAGGACTCTAAATGTCTCAGAGTAAGATAGGGCAATTATACTATATATCTGAGGGTAAAATACTAGTTATTTGCCATGACTCTGGGTAAGATAGGACTGTTATACTTCATATCTCAGAGTAAGACCAAACAGTTATACCCTATGATTCAGATTAAGACAGGGCTGTACAGTTTCCATGTCTCAGAGTAAGATTGGACTGTTCAGTGATTCTCCATGTTTCAGAGTAAGATAGATTAGTTAAACTTTATGTTTCACAGTTAGACAGGACTACCCAATTTCCATGCCTCAGAATAAGACAGAATTGATCATTTATTTTAAATATCTCAGTGTAAGACATGTCTGTCTAATGATACTCCATGTCTCAGAGTAAGACATGACTGTCTAGTGACACTCCATGTCTCAGAGTAAAACAAGGCTGTTAAGTGATACTACCATGTCTCAAAGTACAATAGGACTGTTATACTCCACGTATCAGAGTAAGACATGGCTGTTCGGCCATGTTCAGTTATATTTCATGTCTCAGAGTAAGATAGCACAGTTATACTCCATGTCTCAGAGTAAGATATGGCTGTTCAGCTATAATCCATGCCTCGCAGTAAGATTATAATCCATGCCTCACAGTAAGATTGTAATCCATGCCTCAGAGTAAGATAGGGCTGTTCAGCTATAATCCATGCCTCAGAGTAAGATTTATCCATCCTTCACGGTAAGATTATAATCTATGCCTCACAGTAAGACAATAATCCGTGATTCAGTTACATTCTATATATGAGAGAGTTAAATAACTACTACACAATGTCTCTGAGCCAAATCAGACTGTCCAGTTATACTTCTGAACTCACATTAAGAATACTTAATTGTTTGAGCAGTGAACCTTTATCATTATTCCCCTTTAGCTCCCTATGGCCCTCAGTCAGCAGACATCAAGCTTTCCTGTTTAGTGCCATCCTTTCAAATCTGTTACAAGTTTTCTTAATCCTGTTTAAGTCTGTCTCAAACTTTACAGTTCCATCATTATTGGATGTCTGTGATGTATTTGTAATGTTGTACCCTCCCATGATTTTGATTTGATCTTTCAGTGTATATTTTGTCTTTGATTTTATAATTGATGAAAACAGATTCAAATGTGTTGATTTGCTGGAGAAATACTTGCTAGGTAGTGAACGTTTACTTTCCTTACCAGTTTTACAGCAACCCCCTTATTTATTTATACTACATCTATTGCTGCAACCCTGTTTTCGTTTTGGGTTAATTGTATTTTGTGTCGCCTGTTTGTGAGTGTGGCTGACAAAGGGTGAATTCTGAAATGTCCCATGTTTTCTGTATATGTTCATTTGTAAAACTGTCGTACATAGTAGCGTTCATTTATCAATTGTGAGTATCTCTGATACTTTCTGAAAAACTGGTTACTTATTTTGTGGTGAGATAGTGTGATAATAAAGCTGTTTATTTCAGTTACACCTGGAACCATCACTACAGATGGTCCCCCTTGGAGGAAGTCTGCACCAAACATTCACATGCTGTTGCTGTAGTGGTTTCTGTCACAATTTGTTTTATATGATGAGGTTGCCAGCCTCTTTGACATCTCATATTAGTCACCAAGTATGACATACCTGATAGTGTCCTGCATACTGGCCATATGATAAATGTGTGTGCCTGTTAACAATATGATAATAGATTAATAAGGGAGGCATTTCACGCAGGAACACGTGTTAGTTCCTGCATATGTTTAAATTAGTCCGTCATCTTTTCTCCACATTTCTTTTTAAATTGATATGTTTAATGCCAGCTGCAATTTTAATCCTTCTATTCTACACAAACGCAACAGGGATTGTATTATACTCACTATGGCAATAACAAACTTGCAAGCAAAATTTCAGATGGATACATGTTATTTGTGTGTAGTTTTTAAAAATTACATTTAACATTATTCACAGAAAGACTTGTCACTATATGTAAGGATCCCGTTATACGCCCACTGAGGCTATTGGGAATATGGTGTTAGGCCCATATTTTCTTGACCATCGGCACACTGGCGGTGATGTGGTCAGCATCACGCCAGCCGCCTTAACCTTCCCAGATTTATGCTGGTACCCAATTTATGAAGCTGGGTCAACCCCGGAGCCATTTGTGGTCTAAAGAATCCCACTTCAACTGGGGATCGAACCATGGACCACCAAGCTAGGAAGCCAGTGCACTAACCACTGAGCTACCGCTGCTCCAGTCACAATATGTAGCACTATATATATATAAAGTAGCATCTATATGTCTGTACAATGCTCATTCATCATTTTCATTTGTGCTCCTGAGCAAGGAGCCACCATTACAGCTACTCTCAGAGGAAGCCTGTACCAAGCAATCACCATGGAGCCACCATTACAATTACTCTCACAGGAAACCTGTACCAAGCAGTCACCATGGAGCCACCATTACAGCTACTCTCACAGGAAGCCTACCAAGCAGTCACCATGGAGCCACCATTACAGTTACTCTCACAGGAAGCCTGTACCAAGCAGTTACTATGGAGCCACCATTACAGCTACTCTCACAGTAAGCCTGTACCAAGCAGTACCAAGCAGTCACCATGGAGCCACCATTACAGCTACTCTCACAGGAAGCCTACCAAGCAGTCACCATGGAGCCACCATTACAGCTACTCTCACAGGAAGCCTACCAAGCAGTCACCATGGAGCCACCATTACAGCTACTCTCACAGGAAGCCTACCAAGCAGTCACCATGGAGCCACCATTACAGCTACTCTCACAGGAAGCCTGTACCAAGCAGACACATGATCTAGCAATGGGGGTTTCTGTGACAGTTTGTTTTATTTGCCAGCCTCATACACAACCTCATATTAGTTGCCTTGTATGACATGATGAGGTTGCCAGCCCCATGTACAATCTCATATTAGTTGCCTTGTACGACATGCCTGAGGGTACAGTAGTCCTATTCTTTCTTTGTCTCTTTAGAGACCCCCGGGAACTACACGGGGCACATTTTCATTGCTCTTACAAATTATGGTTGTCATATCTCTACAATAAGCTAGACCCAATGAAAATAATCTTCCTTGAACTAACAAATAGCTATGTACAATCTTGCTGTTACAAATTATGGTTGTCATATCTCTACAATAAGCTAGACCCAATGAAAATAATCTTCCTTGAACTAACAAATAGCTATGTACAATCTTGCTGTTACAAATTATGGTTGTCATATCTCTACAATAAGCTAGACCCAATGACAAAAATAATCTTCCTTGAACTAACAAAAAGCTATGTACAATCTTGCTGTTACAAATTATGGTTGTCATATCTCTACAATAAGCTAGACCCAATGAAAATAATCTTCCTTGAACTAACAAATAGCTATGTACAATCTTGCTGTTACAAATTATGGTTGTCATATCTCTACAATAAGCTAGACCCAATGAAAATAATCTTCCTTGAACTAACAAATAGCTATGTACATTCTTGCTGTTACAAATTATGGTTGTCATATCTCTACAATAAGCTAGACCCAATGAAAATAATCTTCCTTGAACTAACAAATAGCTATGTACAATCTTGCTGTTACAAATTATGGTTGTCATATCTCTACAATAAGCTAGACCCAATGAAAATAATCTTCCTTGAACTAACAAATAGCTATGTACAATCTTGCTGTTCCCCAAATTATGGTTGTCATAATTACTTCTTTCTACAATAATTTTTTTTGACCCCAATGAAAATAATGCCTTTTTCCTTAAAGTATAAAAAAATAAATTCTCCTCAGACCAAAAAACTTATCTACAGGCCATTGCACTGGCCTCTAGCAAAGAAACTATTTTCTTTCTAAATACAAATAGCTATGTGCCATTCAATCTGCTGTTAAAAAATTTTTTAGTGACCTTGTCATATCTCTACAATAAGCTAGACCCAATCTTCCTTGAACTTACAACTTGTAGCTAATAATCTTCCTACCTATTTGAACTAACCTTTGTTAATAAGCTAGCAATGTTCAATTTAAAATATCTCTTTGCTGTTTACAAATTCTGATAAATGGTTTGTCATCTTCGCTCTACAATTAATTTTGTGAACCATCATTATTACAATAAAATGAGGAATCTGCAATAACATGTCTGTAGTTTAAATAGACCCATTAGTAGGAAATGTTCTTACTATAATGTAGGTTGCAATGACATCTCATAATGTTAGTTCCTTAACTAAATGTGTTTGGCCTGTGCACAAGTAGAATATAAATAATATAGGGGTGCTTGTTACATTTTTGCTTTGATTACAAAATTAATGGTTGTCATATCTCTACAATAACTAGACCCCATATGAAATTTATATGTGGAGGTAATTGTGGTTTTTGTAGTTTTTAAACTAACAGAAAGCTAATGTTCAATGGGAAGGGAGGGAGGAGAGTAATTACTGTTGACAAATTATGTTAGGAATATCTTGTCCATATTGCCAACTGATTTACCCTTACAAATAATCTTTTTTGAAGATGGGTTAAAGAAACTACCATGTTGTGTAAAAAAATAAATGTTTTCGTGAAATGTAAAGCTAGGGAAGCCAGTCTAATGGTAAAAATAATCTACTGTCCAAATCCCCTCTACCCAGGTGTGTTGAACTAATCTTTTTTTAAAAAGAAACCAAATACATGGGCTACTGAAAGTGGGGGGGGTAGGGGCATAGAGATAGGAATGAAAAGTATTAACGCAACATCTCCTAAATACACGGACAAAGTTGGGGTCCTACCAAGAGTAGTGGGGAGCCTTGATCTCACAGTGAAGCCTGGTAAATCTAAGGATTCAAAAAACCTTGTTAAACATTGTGTTAGCACAAGAGCCTATTGTAGGCAGCATGTTCTATCTATGCACTTGGATTTTTACCAATCATGTCACCATGAGCTGTTCATACACTATACTTAAATAGAAAAAATAGAACCTTTTAAAGAACTGCTTTTCATCATGGTTTGTGCAATTCAAAAATAGGTTATTTTTATGGCTCGCCTACTTCAACCCATAATTTTAATTTAACATGAGTTTTGTCCGGAGACCCCATGTACAATACATAGTTTGCCTTTTGTATTATTAAACATGGCTATCTTTGCCCTTTCAGAAGTGGGGGAATACACGGGGCACATTTTCTAAAATTATGGGGGGGGGGGTGAGGTGGGTTTGGGCGGGAGTGAAGCTAGTGTGTGAGATTATAATAATGGGAGGGGTTTGGACGTGGGGGGGTTGGTTGGGTGTGGGTGGTGGCTGTGTTTTAGGTTGTCATATTTAAATAAGCTTTACCCAATCTGGGGTAATCTATGAAAGGTGCTATTTTTGTTGAAAAGTGAAAAATTTCTTCCACTTCTATTCAATCTTTGCTGAAACAATAAGCTCACTTTATTTTTTTAGGGGGGGGGGGGGGGGGGGGGCTAGCGTACAATATGGGGGGGTGGGGGGGGTGGGGGTGGGTCACTAGTGAAACTAACAAATAGGGCAAACTTCAACATATGTTTTACATTGCCATTGAAAATTTCATTACAATCTTACGACCAATGAAAATAATCTTCCTTTTCACAAATTAATATTCCTTTGCTTCCCTTTAAATCATAATGGCATTCTTGTTTAAATGCTGCTGAAAAAGGTTAACAAAAATTAAATTTTTCTTTGCAAATGTGTAGCCTACTTGCCATACTTTACTTTACTCACTTTTTCAGTCGACCTTTGCAGTGAAGAGTAGTGGGGAGCTAAACTTTGTGTTCTTGAGCTCATTGGCTGCTGTGAGCCCATATTGTAGGATTTCTGCGATGTTGTCTTTCCATCTACCTCTTGGATTTTTTTTTTTTTTTTTAATTTTAAGAAAAAATATACTGTTCAACCTCTGATAGGTTATAAGAAGGATATTGTCGCTACTTCAAGATAATAATTTTAATTTCCAATATCTGATCATGGCATCAGGTTGCCCTTTCAGTTAGTTTAAATAGACTAAATTAAAAGTGTTACACTGTGTTTATTGTAAATGAAAAATGTCTTCCCCGTGCTCTGAAACCAGCATTTCTTCCGTTGAAAGTGCATAGCGGTAATTTCTTGGGCTCTACTCATGAAATGGCCAAACCATTTATTTTTCTGCCATTGTCATTATAATATACAGTATTCTCTTTTGTGTTTGTGCTGACTAAAAGGATTAAAATTGCATACCTGGATCACCGGTGTTGAACTAATTAAAGAACCAGACAAATACCAGTGGAACAAGAGATAAGGAAAAAAGTTAATGTTGGATAGGACACACAACAAGAAAAATAAGTTGTTAACATTACAAGCTAGCACATGTTCTATAATGCACAAGGTGAAAGAAATAGAGGAAGATGAAAACAGATGGCAAAGATATTTAGAAAAATACAGACATATAGGAAAAAGAAGGCATTTAAAGACTTGAATATGTGGTGCAAACATGAACTAATTGACACCCAGTGTTTCACAGGGAGCTGAAGGGCAGGATTATACATAACATGTTGCAGTAGTGGTAGTTTACATCTGCTAATTAAACATAGCATATAGGTGTTTTTCTTTATCTTCTTCTTCTTCCGTCCTTAGCCACCGACCGTCAAAGCAGTCAGTGGCCATTACGCCTAGTGGCGTCTTAGGGCAACAGCAGATAGGTTTTCTTTGCCATTGTTTCCCATCACGCCTAGTGGCGTCTTTAGGGCAATGGCAAATCAACCCATTTGCTATTGTTTCCGTAATCGAAGTGACTGGCAAACGGGTGATCAGCCCGTTGGTGTTTTTCTTTATAATGTCTTTTAATTTTGTAGTGTAAATTAATGAATTATTAATGAGTGTTTTTTATTGTTCCATAAGGAGCATGAGCCACTATAGTTAACCTCCAAGCAGAAAAGGAAGCACTCTGTGTTCTTACAGTGGTGGCTTCTGTAGTAGTGTGTTGTGCATGGTGAAATTGTTTGCTTCGTGCACAACCTCACTTTAATCACATTTTGTTACATGGCTTGTAGGAGGGGAGTGGTACTATTTTCTTTCTTTGAATACCAGGGACCACAAAAGTTTGTTATGCAATTTTAAAAAAACATATGCCGCACAGTAGTGAAAAGAACGCACAGTAGTGAAAAGAACTTCAACCACGTAGCCAGTCACATGCTCATTATATAAATAGTATGCCTTAAAACTTTGTAAATTTTACCTTGTCTTTTCAGTTCTGTGTATACACACCAACCAGGCGTACACAAGAAAGTGTCTAGTTAAAAGGTAGTCTGAACTTGGAAGGATGTACATACTTTGCAGTTTCATCTTATGAGTTTCTTGAAATGATATCACAAACTCTGACTAAAATACACAGACGCATTGCTTCTGCTACTTGTGGCTGACGTTTTGAAACATACAAAGTTAGTCTTTGCTGGACTGGCCTTCCTAGATTGTCATACTGAAGTGTTGTAGAAGATTGATGTTATCAGATAATATGACAGGCATATACAGTCTGCTGCTCTTTGCTGTGCTGATTGTGCCTCCAACATTAGCAGTTACTACAAATGGTGAGTACCAGTGTTTTTATTTAAACCTTAAAGATTGTTAACATGTACCCAGTTATGTCTGTGAATGTCAATGTCAAGAGTTCCTCGTAGTTTTGGAGCAGACAACCTGCAAGGGAACTAACTGCAGTGCAAGGCGGGAGCAGTGGTTAAGTAACTTGTGCAGAAGATAAGGCCCTCATGCCAAAGATAAAGAACTCTTGCTGAAGCATGCATATTTGTAAAAATGGATTCCCTCACCCATCTTAGCATTATTTTTTAATGTAGTGCTCATTTATGGACAGATAATCTTACAGCAGAAGCAGAAAGAACAAAAAGGAGAATAATAATAAAAGAACCAAAGAAAGTCAGTGGTGAGGTCATTGATGTAGTTCCATCTGTTTCTTTTTAGAAAGTAACATCAACAATGAATGAGGATCAAAGCAGGATCTAAATGGCAGAATTACTGAAACCCCATTTAACTTGCAATTTTTTTAACCCAAAATGGAACACTACAACTTCCTTGCAGGAAAGTATGATCTAAAATTTTCAACACAAATATAAAATAAATGTCCTTATATTTGGCTCAGAAACTTGGCTTGCCACCAAGAACATCAAGTCCCAACATCAGACGTTCACCAGCAGACTTCTCCGTTGCATGATTTGTATCAGATAGCCAATTGTAATAACAAACACATGCATATAGAAGAGAACAAGGCAACAAGCAGTACATCATCATCATTTTCCTTTTGCAGTCCTTCTGGAGCATGAAGCCACCTATGTGGCTGGTCCTTATAGGAAGTCTGCACCAAGCATTCTCATGTTTTTGCAGCACTGGTTTCCATGGCAGTTTGTTTTACATGTTGAGGTTGCCAGCTCTATGCACAACCCTGCATTAGTCCTATTCTTCCTTTGTCTCTTCAGATACCCCCGGGAACTACATGGACCAAGCAGTATAGCTGGATATTAGAGAGAGAAAGTAGAGATAGATAGGACATACTCTAAGCAACAGTTTACTAGTATAAACAGAAATGCTGTAGACTGAAACCAGCAGGGGAAGAGAAGAATGGAGACTCCAAAGAAGACAGTGAATCATGGAAAAAGATATTGATGTGATGATGATGATTTCTAAGCAACTGTTATCATGGAATGATAAAACTGGCTACTGTTTCATGTACAAGAAACAAATTCAACGTCAGTGGTGTTCTAATTATTAAAAAAAAATCTTCCAACTTTAAGTGTCTTGTGACCATGTCAGATTATGAAATGCCTATTTTGTTTCTGTCCAGCTTTTTTTATTGAAAAATATTGTTTTATGCTTGATCTATTTCCTAGCTGAAATGTTATGCTGAAATGTTATGCTGAAATTGATGTAAATAATATCATAAATCCCCTTTATTTTGCTGTCTCACTTTTAAAGTGGCAGCTTCTGTACCAACCTTGATTATCAACATCAGTTAATTTTTTTCCTGTAGTGGATTTGACAGGCCCTGGCTGTGATCAGCTTGATGGCTATTATCTCAAGGCTGCAGATGACATCATTTCGATGTATGCGTACCCACAGTACAACACCATTGCTACTCGTGACCACTGTGACGTAACTGTTAGAGCTGACACAGGCCGTAGAATTGAGTACATTATTGAGACCATTTACTTCAACGAATGTGGAGTGGAGATTAGGATGTATGATAATCCAACTATAGACGCTAATCCAATTGTAAGTCCTATTTTAACCAAAATAGTAGAGCTTCATTTATCTGAATTGTTATAGTTATTGTTGATCAGAATTGACCTCACTGCACTCCAGGGAAACCAATAGGTGCTCAGTCTCCCTAGGAAATGTTGAAGGGTAGGAATGCTAATTGTTCCTGTTGCGCGCAGGTTGTATACACACCGGCTGCATCCTCTGTTATGTCCATCCCTGCCGGTCTTACGTTTGATGCCAAATTCCAACAATGTTAGCCTTGATGATTCATCTATTGCAGCGTCATTCTCTTACAGGCGATCATTAATTGCCCTCAGTATCTCTCCCTTATCCATATCTAATCCACATTCTATGGGTGCTCTTTAAGCTAGTCTATCAGCTCTTTCATTGCCACATATCCTTGCATAACCAGGACAGTAGATCCACACCAGTTCCAGAAGATTCAAGGCTTCTATGGAGGTTTTCCGTTCATGCCGTAGCCATCCACACAGCATGGATTGTGAGTGTGATGCAATAACTGCCCTTGTTAATGAAGTCTCAGACAGCCACCTTAATTATCTGAATTAATTCATGACAAGGGTTGTTTGGATAATGGACATTTTGGCAAAATTGAACTTTGGGACAGAAACACTGAAATCCACACATGAAATTTTGTTAATTAGACTTTATTAAGCATTAGAGTGTTCCCAGACACAATAAGTTCTGAAATTGGTTGCCCAACTCATCTCTCTCTTATTACTTTTTTTCTTACATAAACCATTAGTAAATTGCTTCTACTTTGTCATCAGTCTTGTTCATTAATTGTCAGCTAGAGCTACCATCTTCACTTTCTAACACAGAAACAAACAGAAAAATTGACTTGCTATTCTTTTAAATGTCAGAAATAGTGACTGCCCCAACACCATATCTTTCGGCAATTCTCTTTCTTGATTCTCCCTTTTGTAACCAATTAATTATTTGCACTTTGTCTACTACTGTGAGAACATTACCACTGTCAGAACACTACCACTGTCAGAACACTACCACTGTCAGAACAACATGTTTCCATTTAATTGATATTGTACATTTTGTAGAGTTTATAAAAGTTAGAGTGGGTTTCAAAATGAAACTAAACATAGCACTAAACTGACTACAGTGTGGGAACAGACTGGACCAACAACCACGCAAGCTGACTCAGAGATTGGAAGGATGCTTACTTCACAGACTGTGCACTTTTTTAACTTGGTTTTGATAATTCAGTCGAGAGCCGCACTGGTGTAGTGGTTACCAAACTGCGCTGGCGATTGGGTGACCCAGGATCAAACCTGGGCGAGGACATTTGAAGATTTTTTCATCGACTGGGATTTGGACTGGATTAACTCGAGCCCTGGCGAGGACATTTGAAGAAGTCTCGTCGACCAGGGACTGGCGGCTCCTGAGCCGACCCAGCTCTAATGCGTACCTCCGAAATCGGCGAGTATCTGCCTGAATGGCAAGGGATACCTGTCTATGTACAAGAAAAAAAGGGATACTCACGTAAAAATCAGTCTCAGGTTAACATGCTAACTTGAGATTTCGCCTCGAGTAAATAGTGGGCGTACGCCAAATAAAAAATAAATAGAAAAAAATAATTCAGTTAATTGGTAATTGGGTTTGGTATAATTCTACTGTAATTTCTTTATTATCAAAAGATTAACACCTTCCTTTATTAATTAGGAATGATTAATTCCTGTTTCAATATATATCAGATATCATCCTGCATCTGAGTTTTAATTGTAAAGGTTTAGATGTTCCATGTAGGACAGGTTACATTGTTCTGTATTTGCTGGATCTTGTCACCCTGTGTAGAAACAGTTGCACTGGTCTTTACCCACATTTTTCTGTACCTGCAGGGGTCTTGTTACCTCATGTAAAAATGGTTACATTAGTCTGTACCCACATTCTTTATCTGCAGTGTCCTGTTACTCAGTGTAAAAATGGCTACTTTGGTCTTTATCATATCCACTGCCAGGTAGTTTTAGTAAACTCTTAAATGTACTAGGATTGTGTTTATGAAAGATTTTGGAAATTTCAAAATCTGGGAACGGCATGGAAGAAAACTATTACAGGTCTGTAGTTTATCCAAAATCCTTGGGGACAGCTGTGCTTCGGAAACTGGATTTTTTTTGGTTTTCAGATGTTGCCCAAATGACATTGAGAAAATAGCACTAGTTGCCCAAACAGCAACTGAGAGATAGTCCAAAATCGCCCAAGTTGTGATAGAAAAGTAGCCCCAAAAAACTGTTGATTTTCAGAATATTTATGTTTTTGGATGTTCAGATGAAAGTTTATAGACCTGTATTGTATAAGACTAAAACAAAACAAAAAAATATATCATGAAACTGTTAGTGGCTGAAGGGAGTGTGTCAGAGTTTGGATTTTCATGAGTAATCTGTCTTGTATTTTCTCAGCATGTAATCACTTGTAGTTATAACAGCAAGGTTCCCATACAAGGAAAAACAAACTATAATGTGTTTCGGCTAAGAGTAAGGAAAACTACCCCTGAATCCAGAGCGTTCACATTTACCATGAGGATGAAGAATGATTTAGGTGAGTAAACAAGTTGCAACTAAATATCAGTGTGGTCTCATTTCATATTCCTGACATGTGCCTAGAAGTTACGAGTGTGGGAGACTGACTTATCATTTTGAACTAAATTATTTTCTTTTTTTTTAATTAAAAAAATTATTTTCACCTCTGTTCTTTTCATGATGTTCATTTATTGTTATATATTGTAACTCATATATAGTGGCTTAACCAGAAACATACTGGATTAAATAATTCTTTTAGTTAAAAAAAAAAAGTAAATGAAAGTAGATAATAGACAGAAAGATCATATTAAAGTTAATGTTTAGAACAAATGAATGAACATTTTTTAGAAGGATTAAGAATTTAGCACACAGGCCCATCTGGCATCTTGCACATTGTCTTATCCTAGTACTCGCTAGCATTTGCCAACGATTTTACCTGATTGCTAAATCAGACACACATCTTCAATCCACCCTGCAAGTCTGGAAGGAAGAGCTAGAGAAGAGAGGAATGGTCATCAGCAGCCCCAAAACCAAAACTTTGGTGATGTCACGAGAGGAATAAAGCAGCAGGTTATGCCAGGAGAACAGGCCCTGGAACAGGTCGACCACTTTAAATACCTTGGAACTGTCATAGACTGGAAGGGAGGCATCAAAGAAGAGTTGGTTACCCGAACACCAGCAGCTGGAAGACTTTTTCGGCCATAAATTGAGGATTCCTCAGCAAAAGAGAAATTGGCAAGAAGACAAAGGTGGCTGTACACCGATCCACCTATGTTCCAGTCTTTACTTATGGCTGTGAGTCATGGACAGTGATTACAACCCCCCAAAAGCCTGCTCCAAACCTCAGAAATGAGGTGTCTGAAGAAGGTGGTTGAAGTAACAAGAAGATACATGGTCCACACACAGACGACATGCCATGGCCTCAAAACCCAGTGCCCTGCAGACCCAAGTGGAGTAGTCCCAATTATGATAGTTTGGCCATATCTGCAGACTTGGAGAAATCAGCTACCACAACAAATATGAGAAACCAAGAGCCAGAGATCCAAACCTCCAGGATGACCCAGAATTTGCTGGGAGGACAACATAAGACGATCTTTGAAGGACTAGGTTGGAACCAGGCCAGGAGGGAAGACAGCTGATAGGATAGTATGGTACTCTCTTGTGGCCGTGCGGGGTTCCACTTGGGACTGGAACGGCACCAATTAGTAGTATATGTAACCGTTATGATCTTTCCTTTACTTGGGGCGTGAGTTTGTGGTGGGGTTTTCCCAACTGGCCTATCCGCCAGAGATTTTCCTTGACTCACTAATTTTCTGGTCATCCAGGCTCTTTGGTTTTATTTCCTTCATTTTGCAGGTGTTTTAGATTATTTGAGGTAGAGCAAGGTAAAGTCTATGTTTTCTCAATATGAAATATTCAAACAGAAAATGAAATCTTCAACAGTCTGCTTTTCATAAGAGTGCAACTTTAATACTTTTGAACAGCAAATAGTTGAATTTGACCACAACAAGAATTTGGCATTTCATATGTACAGCATCTTACATTTGATATATTTCATCATGTCCACCAACTTAGGCGATATACTTTTTCCCTTTAACTTTTCTGTGCATTTTTCTGAATATTCATTCCTCTGCATAGGAACTTCTCGTTCAAACTGTGTTCCTATCATCTCTTCTCCATTTTCTCGTCAAATCCCTTGACTATCATTTTACTTTGTCGTTTTCTTTTCTTATGGTAAACTATGTAATTCAGCACGATGACAGATAAATCTGACAAAACCTGGGGAAAGTTTCATGTAAATCATACTCACTGTATCCAATACCACTTAGAAATACACAACATACTCTGGGCTTTTGCTTCTTTAGAATCAAAATCTTTAAAAATGTATATCTTGAATTCCTCAAATATGAAAACTTGAGCTGGCAGAGAACAAGTCTTGCCCATCTGCTCTTCTAGTGGGAACTAAACCTAGCTCTCTTCTGCCCGGGGAAAAAGAAGCTCGGCCGGGTTTTTTTTACTTTGAGCTCAGTTATTGGCTCGAACTAATCACGTGTCCCCTCTAAACCAACTGCTTATTTCTGCTATGGCAACGGATGGCATTTGTGGCCTGCATCTATTTCTAACGCTAACTACACCACTTCTCCCCCAATTTTAATGTTCGGAGTTAAATTTTTATTTCTATTATACTTATCGTCTGTTTCTTATAAAAATATCAGTCTACGTTTATATTTTATATACCTATAGTCTATTTTATACGAAATAGCGGTATACACGGCCACACTCTCTGAATGACTTGGTAAGTAAGTATCCTAGTACTCACTCATGTGGTCAACCCAGTCGCAATTAATCTGCATTTTCGTGTGCATCATCAATGCTAATAGAAAGAAACACATTCTCGCTTATATATCCGTCATTAGTTGAAACAGTGGGCAGCTTTACTTATTTGGGAATAAATATATAACATCAACAAAGAGGAAGTTCCAGAGTCAGGGCTCACATAGAAGCAAACAAAGGGGTAAGAAGAAACATCAGAAGAGACGAGGAAATATAAGTTGTTTGTTTGTTTGTATTTTTTTTTTTTTTTGGTAACATAAAGGCATAATTGGTAGTTGTGATTTTCCCTGTTTACAATGATTTGACAAGTGCGATGCCACTTTCCCATATCGGCAGTTGTTCATATTATTTGGAATTGAAAACAATATATATCCTAATTATAACCCGTCAGAGGTTGAACAGGATATTTTTCTTCATTAATTTAAAAAAAAAAAAACATTCTACAATAAAGTTGTAAGTGAAACTATGATTGTTGAGCACTCATACCTGGGAGGAGCATGAGAGAAGTTGCCGATGGATAATAGACTCAGGCTAGAAGGCTTGAAAAGGTCATTGGTGGGCAGATAGGTTTAATCATGAGTAACAGAACCTGGGACTCTATAACGATCATGAGGTAGCCCTGGTGACCAGACTACCTGAGGTGGCACCCTGAAACATATACAAGGGCAAAGTAAGAGATGGATAGAATATTTTGAGGACCTTCTCAAATGACCAGCTCCACAAAATCTCCCAGACATCAAATCAGCATAAGAGGAGCTACGAAGTTAATTGTGAAAGACCAACTAAAGAAGAAATAAAGAAAGCCATAAAGCTCTGAAAAGATGGTAACACTGCTGGCCTAGATGACATTCCTGCTGAAGCCATCAGAGCAGGTATTGACACCAATACAGAGATATTGTACAAATTACTAAAGTCTAGGAGAGAGAAGAAATACCAGCAGAATGGAAAGAGGGATATCTGGGCAAGATGCTTCAGAAGGGAGAATTATAGGAATGTGCAAATTACAGAGGAGTAATGTTGCTATCGGTGATGGAGAAAATATTAAAAAGGATCACCCTTAAGAGATTTAAAGAGTCCATATATAGACAACTGAGAGATGAACAGGCAGGTTTTCAACAGAAGAGATACTGTACATACCAGATAGCCATATTTTAAATGATAATGGAACAAAGTTTGGAAATGACCTTCACATTACATTTGTAGTATATGAAAAGGCATTTGACAGTGTAGACCAAGGGTCCCCAGACTTTTTTAGTCTTGACCCATTCATAGAGTCCTTGATCCTTAATTGACCCCAAGGAATAAAATAATCAATAAAGTAATGAAATGATTACTAAGGCACAATGAATTAGCATTACCCTTTTACTGAACTGGTTAAAATCCATTAATGGGAAGAATGTGACTGATGCACATTAACAAGGACATTGATATTTGGTTGGAGATTCATGAGTTCTAGTAAGTCACCTCGCTTTTCCAGGATTAGTCTGTTCGTTTGCTTGGCTAAAACCAGCTTCAACCATGTACACACTTTGGAATGTGAGTTGAAATGACTCAGCTGCCCAAAAGTTTAATCAACCCTCTGGGGCTCATCAACCCTCTGGATGAGACCACTTTGGGGACCCCTCGTGTACAAAAGAATAACTTTGGAAACTGATGAGGCATTATAGTCTCCCTGAAGATCATTTACTTAATAAAGAAAACGTGAAGACATGGCTTTCAGAATTCATCATGATGGACATCTTACAGAACTATTTGAGATAGGAACTGGAGTGTGACAGGGATGCCTCTTGTCACCATTTCTCTTCTTACTGGCTATAGATTTGATAATGAAACAATGAACATTAACCAACAAGAATGGAGTTCAATGGACGTCTCTAAGCAGCTTTACTACCTGGATTTAGCTGATAATCGGCTCTTCTGTCCCATAACTTTAACGAGGTGCAAAACATGATGAAATAATACCATGACCAACTGGCCATGACCTTGTGTATAAAGCATATTTATTGCTGTGCCCTTCTGCAGTACGAATTAGGAAAATGTATACTGAAGCACATTAAAAACGCACCACTATTATATATACTGATGCCGAGAAGCTGGAAAAAAAAAAGTGTGGCAATGGATTTTCCCCGTGTTTGTCATGAGGTAGAGAGCGAATGGCTGCTGGAATGTAAAGTGCATGATTCAACCCATGGGTTTGTGTACAGACTACATGAAAACAATGAAAGTTACACGTGCAACACGATTCCCAACAGCTATGACCCTGAAAATGTGTACGCGTTGTGGCAGTATACTCGGTATAAAAAGGCCGTTGAGACAAAACACCCAGTACATGTGCTTGAAATGCCACGACTATCTGAAAACGACCGCCAACGAGCCATTGGTATGTTGGAGACCGGAATGAGCTCGCGGGCCATTGCCAGAAGGATGAATTGCCACCACAGCACAATTGTACCTCTCAATGAACGTTACGGAACCACTGACAGATAGACTTCGGAGTGGCCAACCACGAGTTACTACCCCTGCGCAAGATCGTCATATTGTGCTGAGTCACCTAAGGAATCGTTCTCTCCCGGCAAGTCAAACAGCAAGAGCAATAGTGGGTAGACGTGAGCAAGTCTCTCGAATGACAGTCATACGACGACTCAGAGATACAGACCTTACTGCAAGACGACCTTATGTTGGGCCAAACTTGACTCACAGACATCATCAGCAGCGCCTGCAATGGGCAGAGCAACATGTCAGATGGACTAGACTGCAGTGGAATGCTGTCCTATTCACAGACGAGAGCAGATTCAACATATCCTTTGCTGATGGACGTAAGCGGATTTGGTGACGATGTGGACAGCGCTTTGCAGATTGCTGTGTTTGCCAACACAACCGATTTGGAGGTGGCAGTATTCACATTTGGGGAGGATTCAGTTTTCACCATCGCTTGCCTCTTCATGTCTTCCGTGGAAATGTTAATGCTGTTCGAGATGAGGTTCTGGATGCATTGGTTGCTCTTGCGTTCACAAACTATCCAGACTTGCAGCTTCTCCAGCAGGATAACGCACGTGCGCACACCACATGCATTATGCAGCAATATCTACAGCAGCAGAATATTCGGACCATTGATTGGCCTGCCCTATCACCAGACATGTCCCCTATAGAGCATCTGTGGGACAAGCTTGGACGCAGAGTCTACAGGCAAGGTTCTCCAGCTAATCTGCAACAGCTCGAAGCTGCTCTTACACGTGAATGGGACTTGATTCCCCGGAATTTCCTTCAGAGACTTGTGCGTTCCATGCGGAGCCGCTGCCAAGCGTGTTTGCAAGCACACAGTGGACATACCAGATACTGAGGATAGTGTGAATAAATTTTTTTATTGGTTGCATTTTTGGTTTTCTCCCTTGCCTGCATAGAATGCAATGAATTTCATAACAATCAAATGAACAAATTAATGACCAGCATGGATTCATAGGAAAATGAATAAAGATTCCAAATATGTAAACTTGTAAACACTTATATTTACATTTCACACTCTGTTCCTGGATTATACAGATGGTGCGTTTTTAATGTGCTTCAGTATATTTTAAAAATAAACTCCCTTGTACTGAGTAGTTGGCTATTCAGTATGACTTAATAATGTCTAAGTTTTATTTTTCATTCCATCCAAACAAAAGTAAATATCATCCACTAAAATTTAAATGAATATTTTGCAGTTCAAAGGAAAGTGAATTTTCTAAAATTGAGTAATGATTGTCTTTCCAAATAAGGCTGTAAGTTGTTCATCTGAATCAAATGAGAGAGAGAGAGTTATTCATCTAAATCATAATGAGAATTATTAATCTAAATCAAAGTAAAAGTTATTTAACCGAATCAAAGGGAAAGTTATCCACTCAGAATAGTAAAAATTGTCCATCTAAATATGCTGTCCATTGAAACAAAAGTGAATATCATCCATTTTAATATGAATGTTTTTCTTTCCAAATGAGAGTTAATGTTGTCCATCTGAGATTCAGTGACTGTCCTTCCAAATACATACTTACTTACTTAGTCATTCCCCTTCTACCGTGAGGTGTAGAGGACTACTGTCCTTCCAAATACAAATGAAAATTATTCATCTGAATCTAAATGAAAGTTGTACGTGGTTCATTGAGCTTGACGTCGTCTCAACAGGGCCCTCCATAGACTTTGAGAAAGATGCAGCCAGATACACAGGAGATACTCTTGAGTATAATCATATTATGTCTTATTCACATGTTGATTGTGGTTTTATGTGAATGAATGTCCTTTTTTCTCACTTCTTACAAAGAAGTGGGGCTACCACTACCATAGATTCCCATGCAGGAAGCCTGCACTAGAGCATTTCTTCTGCTTCTTTCAGTAGATGTTGTCTTTTGTGGTTTGTTTTACATATTGAGCTCTATACACAGCCTGAGTCACCTCTTATGAGATGCTAGAAGGAAGCAGTGATCCCATTTTCTTCTTGCCTCCCTGAAGACCTTCTCTTTGTCTCTCTGAAGACCACCAAGAAACTTTCACTTCACTACTCTTCTTCTCCTTAAGAAGCATAGGTCTGTCAACAAATTCATGCCAAGTCTTCTTGTCTTGTGTCTTCTTGTCCTGTCTTGTGTCTTCTTGTCTTGTGTCTTCTTGTCGTGTGTCTTCCATTTAAGATCTTTCCATATCTTCATTATCCATTTCATGTCTCCAGCTTGCGTATCTTTGTGTTTTTTGGCCTCCCTTTGCCTTTCTTACCCTGGGGATTCCAAAATATGGACTTCCTTGTAATATTATCAACAGGTTTCTTTAGAGTGTGTCCTATATCAACAGGTTTCTTTAGAGTGTGTCCTACATCAACAGGTTTCTTTAGAGTGTGTCCTATCCAGTGCCAGCATCTCCTTGTTACCTCTAGGAATGTTGCATTTTATTGTGCACTGACATCATGCCACCATGCACATTGCTATCCTTGTTTGCAGACACATTGAACAATTGTGTTTACCTATTAAAAGACTGGTAGGCTTCATATAGTAGCTTTAATAGTAACTTTGTTGTTTTGATGTGACTCCAGTAATTGAGTTGACTTGTCGAGCATGCTGAGCTGAGCCCTGAATTATGTGATAATCAAATAAAAATTTCTAACCATTGTGTCTTTTATCATTTAACACCAAGGGCTATCCACTTTTCTGATCAGTCACAAAGAGTGCACCAGTCTAGAACTAATATACAATCTGCTAGCTTAACTTTGTGATCTGTCTTCATGTTGTTTTCTTTTCTTTTTTTTGAAAGTGTAAATTTTACTTGCATTTCATTTGTTTGCTTTTGTGGCTTTTTTCATTTTTACTACTTTTGCATTTTTATTTCATTTTTGGTATGAACTGTTTGAAGTTTTGTTTATGTTGATATTTAAAATTTGCGTGTTTAAGCAAATTTTAATTTGGCTTGCCAGTGTAAACTTCAGTGAAAATATAAATCATCATCGTCAGCTGCCAACAAAGGTTGGCTGTAATGGATCTCCAACTTCTTCTGTCTCTTGTCTTGGTGGTGCACTCTGATAGACTCTTTCCTGTCCATCTTTTGATGTTATCTTCCCACTTATAGTGTTGCCTTCACCTCTCCCTTCTATTATGGTCTTCTGCAAGGTGTTATGCCTTTTTATGTGGCCAAAGGATTTTAGCTGTCGAACTTGATCTCCCTCATTAGTTCTCTTTTCATACCTAGATTTTCTAGGACCTCCTTATTTGTTTTCTTCTCTTTCCATGAGATATGCCTCATTCTTCTATATATCCACATTTCAAGAGCCTCAATTCTTTCTTCCAAATGCTTATACATCGTCCATGTTTCTGCACCATACAGAAATGCAGAATATATATAACACTTTATGATTCTAAGTTTTAATTTGTGAGATAACTGTTTAGATGTCAATATATGTTTCATGTTGTTGAATGTAGCTTTGGGCCATTCCTATTCTCTTCTTGATTTCTGTTTCACATCTGCCATCATCTGTTATTATATGACCAAGATATACGTAGCTCTTGACTTGTTCCAGGATTTTCCCATTTATGCTTATCTTTAATGTGGGTTTATCGTCTGTTTTGGGGAGCCGCGCTAGTGTAATGGTTACAACGTTGTACTGGCGACCAGGTTTTCAAGGTTCAAGCCCAGGCGTCAGCGCTTGAAGGAGTGTCAACGACTGGGAATTTGACTGAATAACCTGAACGGCTCCTGTGATAAACCCTCTGTGGATGGGAAGGAGCGACGCTCCTGGCCGGGTTGGAAGGAAAGTCCTCAGGTTCCCCAGCCTCGCAATGACATGTCATTGGACCGAAGGGCTGAAAGCCCAAGTGCCGCTGGTTAAGAAAAAAAATAAAATAAAAATCGTCTGTTTTGCTAATTATCATAGTTTTTGTTTTCTCAATATTAATGTCGAGTCCATATTCATGACTTATACTGTTCACTTGCTTCACTAGTTCTTGTAACTCCTGTTCGCTTTCAGCTAACAACACAGTATCATCTGCATATCTAAGGTTGTTTATTGACCTTCCACTGATGTTCAGTCCTGGTATGTCCTGAATCTGTTTGAAAATTGTTTCGATGTATAGATTAAATAGGCAGGGGGACAGCACACAACCTTGTCCGACACCTCTTTTTATGTCTATGTATGGTGAATAATTCCTTCCAGATCTTACTGTGGCAGTTTGCTCCCAATAAAGGTTACTGAGTATTCTTATATCTTTTCCATCAATACCTATGTCTTCAAGGCATTCCCTTATTTTCTCACGATGGACTCTGTCAAAAGCCTTCTTATAGTCAATGAAGCACATGTGCATACTTTTTTGGACCTCTGTATATTTTTCTGCTAATATTCTTAGGCAAAATATTGCCTCTCTTGTTCCACTGTTCCGTCTAAAACCAAACTGTTCTTCTTGGATTTCGCTGTCTACCTTACTTTTTATTCTTTCCTGTATGATTTTGAGCAGTATCTTAATTGCATGACTCATCAGGCTGATTGTTCTGAAGTCTGAACATTCTGTTGCATTAGGTTTTTTGGGCAATATAATTGTCGCATGAAAATTTAATTAACAGTAGGTAAAACTTGACAAGCTGCAGGGAGGTGAGGGAGAGTAGTGCAAACTGATGTGTGATAGTGATGCGCAAGAGAGATAGACAGAAGGCACAGGCTGAGTCAGTGAGTGCTTCACTAAGAAAACCACACACACCGCTCTTCTTGTTTTCTCAGGCGACAATATTACTCTTTTGCACACACTGTGTCACTCACAAATAGTAGGGTAAAGAAGTAAAGTTAGATTTAGGATTATGGTAGTCTGAACTGAACGATCCTATCGAGGCTACCTCAAATTTTATTTCAATTTAGAAATGTAAATAAATCATAAAGATTTTGGGAGGCATCAAAGAAGAGTTGGCCACTCGAAAAGCAACAGCTGGGAGACTTTTTCAGGCCATAAATCGAGGATTCCTCAGCAAGAGAGAGGTTGGTAAGAAAACGAAGATGGCTGTATACCTATGTCCCAGTCTTGACATATGGATGCGAGTCATGGGCAATGACTACAACCCATAAAAGCCAGATCCAAACCTCAGAAATGAGGTATCTGAGGAAGGTGGTTGAAGTAACAAGAAGAGACATGGTACGCAACCAGACGATACATCAAGGCCTTAAATCCTACCCCCTGCAGACCCAAGTAGAACAGTCCCAACTAAGATGTTTGGCCATGTCTGCAGAATGGGAGAAGATCGGCTACCACGACAAGCATGGAAAACAAAGAGCACTGGAATTTATAGTCTGTAAGTTAAACTAGAGGGCACTTTGTTTGTTTACTCAAGTCTCCCTATGCACAGTTTTACAAGACTAAGAAATGTGTCTTTCTCTTATAGTACGCTATCACCAAGTGAAGTCTAAAACTAGTTTCTTAAAGAAAGAAAGAATTATTTTTGATTTACCCGCTACATTTTTAAAGTTCACATAATATGCAAAAGTATCGCCGCAAATTAGTTTGCATATTGAATGTCACGATTGTACGTGGTGTGGTTCCGAACTCAAAAGTATTAACAATGGGAAAGAAGACAGGCCATAATTATCTAGAAAGCCGAGTCTGGAAAATCCTTACAGACGTGAACGCTGGTTGACCGAAGCTTCACCTGAGTTGAGGTGGGAAAGGCAAGTGCGTGAGACATTTTTTTCAGAAACTTAGGATAGACAGAAATTAAAGCAATATACAGAATGGACAGAAAATTTCAAATAGGCAAATATCTTCACTCTGCGACAGTTATAAAAACAGATGTCTTCATGTCGTGTGGTATATATCCTGTATTGTATATATCGTTGCATAGATCAGTATTTGTATCTATACCAAAGCTCTACAGGGCTTCTATCATTTCAATTTTTATGTTATCCATGCCTGCTGATTTTCATTTTTGTATCATGTATGACATTCCCTACTTCTGATTTGAGAATGCTTGGGCCTTCATTAGAATTTGGGGATGGTTTTTTAGCTCTGTTGTCCTCGAATAGTTCTTTTACGTATTCTGCCCATCTGTTTGATATGTCTTTCTCATCAAGTAATATTACACCATTTTTGTTCTTGATACAGCTTCCTCCTTGTGCAAACTGCGACGTATTTGATAATTTCTTTATTTCTTCATGCATATCTCTTGTCATCAATCAAAGGGTTAAAGAACGGCAAAGCTCCAGGCCATGATAACTTAAATGCAGAGCTATTTAAGACAGACCCTGAGCTAGCAGCAGAACTATTAGAACCACTATTTGCACAAGTCTGGAAAATGGGGACAGCACCATCAGAGTGGAACAAAGGAATGATTGTCAAATTGCCCAAGAAGGGAGATCTTGCAGACTGCAATAATTGGAGAGGAATCACTCTTCTCTCAGTTCCCAGCAAAATACTAGGCAGGATAATTATACAGAGAATTTCAATGGCAGTAGATCACAAACTGAGGAAAGAACAAGCAGGATTTAGAAAGAACAGAAGATGTGTAGATCTTCACTCTCAGGAACATTATAGAGCAGTGCACAGAATGGCAAAGACAGCTTTACATAAATTTCGTTGATTTTGAAAATGCTTTTGACAGCATACATAGGGACAGTTTATGGAAAATACTGAGGGCTTATGGAATTCCAAGCTGCATAGTGTCAATCATTAAAAGCCTCTATGCCAACTTTACGTGTAGTGTTGGGCAGAGCAACCTAATCTTTGAGGTGAAGACAGGAGTACGACAGAGATGCCCCTTATCAACCACTCTATTTTTAAGTCATAGATTGGGTGATGCGCCAGACAACAGAGGTCAGTCCAAGAGAAATAAGATGGACTACATTTTCTACATTGGAAGATCTGGAATATGCAGATGACATTGCACTACTAGCACATTCACATCAACACATCCAGGAAAAGACGGATAGACTTAATAAGTTTAGCCAGCAGGTGGGCTTGAACATCAATTTAAAGAAGTCTAAGGTCATGACGCTCAATGTGAGCAACCCTGAGCCCATATCAGTAAGGAATCAGCAACTGGTACAGACAGATACCTTCACATACCTAGGAAGCATAGTAACACCAGACGGTGGGGCAGGCAAAGACATCAACATCAGAATAAATAAGGCAAGAACAGCCTTCTTTAGCCTAAACAACATCTGGAAGTCCTCCCAATACAGCACAAGCACAAAATTAAGATTATATCAGAGCTGTGTGCTTTCTGTGCTTCTGTATGGTGTGGAATGCTGGAGAGTTAATTAACATTTGTTCGTTTTAAATATTGTTTGACTATATTATGCAGTTCCCTAGGTCCGTCTATTCTCAACACCTCTTCTATATTTATAGGTAAGTTGGATGCTTGCAAATAATCTAATATTGGTATTCTCATTCAAGAATCAAGAAATGTTCTATATTATTGTCTTGAAGACATCCTGCACAGTAAAGTTCTTCTATTCTGAAATAGCCTTTTCCCAGCTGTAGTCTGAGAAGTTTCTTATTACTGGGAATTTTCAATTCCCTAGATATCTGACATTTTCTTGTTGGAGCCTTGAACATCTTATATGCATGTCTTCCTTTCAGATTTTTATCCCACTCTGCTTTCCATTCATCTGTTATTAAATCTTTAATTAAGCTCTTAATCTCTGATTTACTCATCCCTACATTTATTAGATTTTTATCAGATCTACCTTTCTTGGCTTCTTTATCTGCCTTTTCATTTCCTTCTATGCCAACATGTGAAGGTATCCTGTTGTTTCCCTATCATGCAGTATAGGCCAGTCCAACAAGACAAGGACCTTAATACTGTGTCCAGTAAATGATAGTAGACTTAGAACAGTAAGAACAACTGCTTGTTGTTCTTTTCAGCTTTATATTTACTTTGATGACGACCGGATTGTGATCTGAATTTATGTCTGTGCCAGGATGTGTCTTTGCACTTGTGACACTGTTCTTAAATCTATGTTTTATCATGATATAGTCAATTTGATTTCTTGTTACATCTCCTGGGCTTTTCCATGTGTATAATTTCCTTGGGTGGTGTTCAAAACAGGTGTTACATATGACCAGTTGGTTTTCTTCACAGAACTGGATAAGTCTGTCTCCTCTATCATTTCTTGTCCCTAATCCATACTGTCCTACTATTTTCTTGTATTTTCCTTTTCCTACTTTTGCATATCATATCACCCATTACTATCAACACATCTGTAGATTTTACTGGTTTAAATGTGTGCTGTAGCTCTTCATAGTATTCTTCTATTTCTTCCTCGCTGTGATCTTTAGTTGGTGCAAAAGTTTGTAAGATTGATATGTCGAATGACTTTGCTCTCATCTTTAGTAACATCATTCTGTCATTGTGTGTCCAGTATCCACATATGTATTTTTCTAACTCCTTCTTTATCAACATTCCTACCCCTTTTTCGTGTTTTTCTCCTCCTGAGTGTATAAGCGTGTATTGGTCTCTTTTTATGTAGCCTGTATCCAATAGTCTTGCCTCTGCAACTCCCAGTATATCGAGTATCATGTCTGTTGCCTCTAATATTAGATTGTCAAGCTTTCCTTCTCCGTTTAGAGTTTTAACATTCCATGTTCCTATTTTTAAGCTCCTCCTACTAGTTTTTAGGTGGAGTTTTTAAAAAATAAAAGCAATTAAAAACAAAGTGTTTTGAGATAATTATGAAAATATTGAGCTTATTTGTTCAGATGATTACCATTTTGGTCATTTTTAAAGAAGTATTTTTATCTTTCACAAGGACATAGTAAAAGATTCCTGTCTTTCTGTAAATTAATTCCTGAATTTAGTCATTTTATTGAACTGAGCAAGGGATACATTTTAAATTGTAATTTGTTATTCTTTGCACAGGAACATCGAAAGCAGTATTCACCTCCTGCGATACGTGTCACACAAAAGGAAAATATGGATCAATGGAGGACATCTGAAGCTAGACCACCTCGCAGGATAAGGCCGCCAGTGCCTATGCCAACCCAGCCTGCACCTCGGGATCTAGGGAGAAAAGGTTTGAGCGACAGGCATCGATCAGGGGAGCATATTACCAAGCCAGATTCACAAACATGGCATACAAATAGGAGAAGCAGAGAAACATTCGCATAAAACAAACTGAATCTTCTTGACTAGAGACCTCGAATGTGAATTGAAGCAAACAAATGTTACAGAAAGATGCTAATGAAAGTGGCAACCTGAAACCACTTAAGTCTACTCTAAGAAATGCATAGAAGTAGAAATGGGCAACGTAAACATGCATTCACTTATAAGAATTCTGGAAAATACAACACAAGCTTTTGAGCGTTCTCAGATCAGTTGATGTCTCATTGGAAACAAAGCAATGATACATGGTTACAGTCACCTGGGAAAAGATAAGCCCGAAGTAAAACATAAGCCTATGTGATAGCAGAGAAGATCTAGGTCTGAGACATGGTCTCATAGGTTAGAATCATCTGGAGGTCACAGTCAGGACTGAAATCCCAGTCATCAGATGTGAGGAAGAAGAAGAAAAAGACTAGTTATATATGGAAATGTATTTATTGATGATAGACATCATAGTTGTGGTAAGAAGATATGTTCTGGCAGCTCACGGAGAACCTGAAATAATCTTACTAGTGACTTGATGGATAGAGAATCATCACAGTCCCGTAAAGCTAGCATGAACCCAGGAGGTAAACATGTTCCCATCAAAGTTTAAAGAGGCAGATATTTGAACCCTTTTCTTTGCCACAGTGTTTAGGATTTATTTAAAAGTTTCATTTCCTGCAGTCATCTGTTGTGTGGACATGCCAAGGAATTAGTGGATGTGTAAACTGATGTGTTTTTATGAAACAGGAAATTGGAAAACCTGAGTGGACTGCTTAAGGAAGAGGATTCCGTTACATGCCCATTGAGGCATATTGGGAATATGGTGCCCATATTTTCTGCTTAAGCAGTTGCAAAATTAATATTAGGGAAGAAAATTAACTGAAGCACCCTGTGAGAAGAATCTGTACCATGTTTACGTGCACACAAAAACATCACACAGAAATAGAAACGGCTATGTTAAGTCATTCATTTTGTACATAGACTTACTTGCCAGTTTGGACTCCCCCCCTCAAACCCACTGCCACCCTCTTCTTCCCGAAAAAAATAATAACTGATAGTGACTGCGAGTTTATTTTGATACAGGAATTTTTGTTTTTAAATTTCTTGTTCTGATCTAATCCAAAATTTTACGCGTAAGAAACTAATTAGCCAGCACAGTTTGAAACCATTTGTGAAAAGTGTACCACACAGATTTTCCTGGTTGGCCTACATGTGCTGAACTGAGCAAAGATTATTATGGGGTGGAGGAGCACTGTATTATAGACAAAAAAATGAAAATGTGGAATTAGTTTTATTATATCCTAAATCTATATAAGAAAAACTATGTCAGAATCAGCTGTTAAAACACATTTTAAGCAGTTGTATTTTGACTTGGAAAAGTACTTTCTTGAGGTGTGCTTTTCCTGTGAAAGAATTTCTCAACGTTTTATGTTATTAATTTTCATATAACTTGCTTTTTTTATTCATCAGTGAATACGAATTTTGACACAGATGCTTTCTATTGCATGATAAAATGTTTGTCAGATCATATTTTGATATATTTTTTAAATTTTGATTAACTGCAAACAATGTAAAATTTTGCAAAATTTGTTAGTATTTTTAGATATTAACTCTGAAGTTCTGTAGCTCATGACATACTAGTCGTCTAAAATCTAATCTGACAAAAGTTATAAAATACAGTGATGAGTTTAAAATTCAACTTTGGTGCTCATAAGTGAAAAAAATTGTGTAAAGCCTTAGCGAATTGAAATATAGGATTAAAATCCAATATATGGCCACTGTTTCCGTGGTATGAAGCATATTGCCATTCGGAAACAAAATACTAAATAAATTACATAACTATTATTTAAATAAATAATATAATGCCTATTATTGAATAAATAAAAAAACATATTCAGTTACAATAGGCTAAATATATGAAATAAAAAACCCATATCTTGAGCCAAAAATAACAAACTAAAAAAAAGTAAAACAATAAAAATCAAAAATTATACTTAATAAAAAAAAAAAAAAAAAAAAAATTAAAAATTACAAATAAAATAATCAAAATCATAAATAATATAAAAAATTAAAAAAACCTCTCAGTGTAACTCCGTGTAACTCTATAGTCATGTTCTGCAAATGAACGTATTCAGTCAATTCAACCCAAACCAATGTAGTGCTGAACGCCAGAACCCCCCATCCAAATGTGACCCAACAATAAACTGATACTACGTAGACACTCCCTCTACTACTCCATCCTAAACTCATGACATTGCTACCAAGTGTTATCCATATTGTGTGAATCAATTCTCCATCATAAAAAACTCTAACTAACGCCTCCTCAGAAGTATAATTAAGTGATAGTATACATATGGCATCTCAACAATACTCAATATAAAATGATGTGTCTACAAAAAAACTTTAAATAGTCTTGTAAACATCATTTGATGAGTACACATCCGAGAAAGAGTTGAAGACTGTGTGTGAATTCTGTGTCGAAACTTTTGAGTAGTGTCATGTAAGCAATTTCAGTACATATGCGTAGATAGAGCTCCTCTACTGTATCAATGTCTGCTCTGCTTATGTGTCAACTAGCAGTATGTTGCTGTTAACTATGGACCCACGAGTATCAGTGTGTGGGACATAGTGAAGGTTGTTGTATCTGTCCTCAATCTATCGTGTAGATAATAGCATTCCTCTGCGCCTCTAAGACGATGATGATGGACAGAGAGTTAGTATTGTTCGTATCTCATGATTGATCACGCCTACTGCTCCCTCTATCGCACTCTTGTGCAGTGCGAGGAGCCTCATACCTATGTGTTCTGTGTTGTGTCAGCAATAGAGGAGTCTAGCGGGTCTTCATAGTTAGGGAGATCTTAGACGCCAAGGCTCTTCTTTCCTACACGTTTTCTGTGTGTCTCGAGAGAATCACTCTACGGTCACTGTTTGCCATGTGAGAGCGTATTTGTATGCTCCGTTCTTCATGGCTCATGTATGTTCATACTTCCTCGGCTATTGTCCTCGCTTCGCTATGGGGCGTATCTTTGATTTTTCTCTCGCCTCTCTCGGGTAGCGGCTGGTCCTTTATCAAGACTCCCTTCTTTGCGATTGGTTAATTGTTCTGCAATCCCCTCAGGTGTGTTACTCATGTGTCTACACTTAGCCACTGTTCTTCAGTCTCCTGTTGTGTAGTGTGTGTTCTTTCATCACTAGCGTATAATAGCGCGCGTGTCCTGACAACGTCTCGCTTCTCCATGTCTATTCTTTATGTCCCTTCTATGTTGAGTGATACAGTAGTGTACTTATCACTGTCCTCCATGTGTGGTGATGTTTTCGTCCCTTTGTCTATGTGACTCGCTGCGTTCAACTGACGCTCCTATCTCGCTCTCATAGTCTCTCTTTTTTGAGGTCATACGCCTCAGCTATGTGTTGTCTTAGATTAGGTTTTCATTTACAGGAACCCGATACTGTACGCCTTTAGACCTGTCGTTCTCTCTCTCTCGCTATAACATTCTCTCTCTCACGCGTGTGAATCAAAGAGTGTCTACAACTCCCTTCTCGCCGTGTTCACGAGTCCATATGTTGTGTGTTCTCACTGCTTCATATGAGTGGCGTCTGATATCTCACTGACGTATGCATCTCGTTCTGCGCGTTTGTGATCTCTTTATGTGTAAGATCATTCGCTGAGAAAAAACCCTATGTGGTGTGTATCTGTCACAAAACTGTCTCCCTTTCTTCCATTGATCTTATTTTATTCTCTCTGTACTATGGAAGCTCCGTTCTGTGTCATAGACGTCTCGACTCTCTTAATTGTTATGTTCTCTGTGTCAGTCCTTGTTAGGAGCTCAAAACTAAGAGTTGCCTCACTAGCAATGTAGAGTGACCTGTTGCTTGGATCTGTCTTCTCGTCATAAGAGACGATATGAACTGCGCGACTTCTGTGCGCTCGCTGATACTCATATAGTGTAGAAGTGTAATTGATCTGCAAGATTTCTACATAGGTGAATAATAGCCTCTTCGCCAGAAACCTTGTTAGGATGTCCTACTGATCTGGGTCTCCTACACTAGATGTACTAAGGATTCAGCAGATGCTTCGGAGATACCCGTAAACGCCCCTCTCTGGTGACTAGTAGTAAAAATTGTTTCAGTTATTGTGCGGGAACTCAGGCTTAATCTGTTGTGGGCGTCCGAGAGAAGTCCCTGTATGTAGTCTGACATGAGAGATAGAACGTGAGAAGGGAACCCGCTTGGGGGTGTCTCAGAAGAGAGAGAACATGTAGTACATGTGGAGCTATGATATTGTAAGATTAGCAGTCATCTCTGAGATGAAACCTGTGGTTTTCGGTAAGTACGGTGAATACACACGTCACCATATGTGTTTTGATGGACTCTCGCTCTCGATGTATTTGATTAGGTCCTCGCAAACTCGAGAAAAGAAACCTGTAACTGAGATGATGATTAGACAACCGATTAGTAGCTTGTCACCATCTCGAGAGAAGCGCACATCGACTGACTCTAATCCTAGTTTCAGTAGGGACCAGGTTTTTCTGCAGACAAGGAGGTGAGAAGTATTTTATTGTGAATTACCCGAACTTGGCTAAGTCACTCGCGCTCTCCTATTGCACAGGAAAGTATCGCAGAGATACCATGTATCATTTTGGGATGATGTGTGATTTGTTGAGGCTACAGAGACGCGATTTCGATAAGTGTTGTCTGTCATGCACTTCTTATGAGGCGAAGTGGGTATTAAGTTCCATTTGAAATAACACCTTGCCCGTTACCTTTCCTCTAGGCTGTCAAGCAGGAGTAGTCTTGTGGTCTAGAGTACCATCTTATTACAGAGCGAGACTCCGTGGAGTTATGATGTCTGTCGATATCTATTTCGATCTGAGTCTTTGGAAGCCAAGCCTCTCGTCTCTTTGACCTGACGCACATAATAGAAAGTCATGGCACTTTAAAACCAACAGAATTCCTCTTAGGTGAGAGCACACAGTCTTCACTGTAGTTCAATTTCTAAGTGTCTAGTATGGTACACACAAACGCGTATGTAGTCATATGTTACACCACAGATAGGATCACCGCCACTCGACTGTTGCGAGTTGTGAAGAAATATAGATAAGATCCATGTGGTTTGACATTGCAACCTCTGCATGTCAGCATGGATTACTCTTGCTGCTTAGCTTAAAACTTGGTGGATACCTCTAAGTGACCGTTGTATAGTCCAGAAACGTACAGGAATTCGCTTTAAAGCGTATATTCACGGCACAGTCTAGGAACATGTATGGTAGGTGTATGTACAGATACAAATTTTCCAAGATGAATTGTATTGTGCATGTAAAGAATAAGGAAGTCTCGCTAGATCAGTAGTCACGCTAGCAGAAAATGCAGAGTGCTTAGTCTCAGAAAAGTTCTTTGAAAGTGAAGAGAATGCACTTCTAGGACTCTCCAGAGGTGAGAGAGTCTCCTATTAAAAATAGGACTTACCCGCTGTGTCAAACAGTTGCGGTCTGTAGAATAGAGCTACTCGAAGAGTAGTAGTCAAGTCGCTCACATAAAGATGTAGAGAAGTGTGCATCACGTCTATGAAACTTGGAAGTGTTTTGATATGGCTACACAGGTTGGGTTACTGTGATCTCCAGTGACAGGGAAATCCGTCGAGCTGCTTAGTGTCTAGTGTATAAGAGACATGAGTTTCTGAGAGATGTGCACAGCCGCAGACTCGAACCCTTGTAATCGCATGTTATTTGTTTTTTTTATAGAGTAGACTGGGATGCTTCGCAGTGTTGTAGATCTTTTTTAGGGCGGCAGAATCTAAGGCTTAGCTCGCGCATAGAGCAACCCGTAGTGAGAGGCGATGTTGTGTGGCCCTGTCTCACGTCAGAGAAGGCGAACTGCACGAGTCTCTAATGTTTTGGGCTGCTGCAATAATGGTTTCGTTGGTATTGTGTGTATCGCCGGTTGACAATGGATGGAGGTTGCCATTCCTCCATGTATTCTTTCATTGTAGTCACTCGTTGTACGACATTTCTGCACATGAGGTTGCCATCCTCATGTATCTTCTCATATTAGTCACCTTGTACGACATGCCTGATTGTCTCGTGGTCCTATTCTTTCATTGTCTCATCAGATAACACCCCCCCCCCCCCCAATCTGGAACTACACAGGGTAAAGTTCATCATTATAATTTCCAAATTAAGAAGCAGTAGCCAAGAGTTGACACCTAAATAAGATGGTCTTTCTATCTGCAAAAAAAACCTTATTATTAATGGTGTGACCATCACCCTCAGTGTTTGTCATGGTTAGAGACACTTGAAACAGAAACACAAACTGCAGTCAGCTAAGCCTTATGCCTCTTGTATCTCCAGTTGTGTTTATCATTTTAGATTTCTGCTTGGAGAGTTTATCTTCATGTTATCTGCCTTGCACTTTGTTTTATGTCTCTCTTGAGTCTAATCTATTGCTTGTTTTATCCTTTTCTCTCTTTTTATGCACAGTTTGTGAACTGTTTCTGTTGTCTTAAAAGTGATGTTTGCTTGTGTCTGTAATTTGATTTCTGCATATTTTGCAATCTTCTCAAGTTAGTCATAGTTTGAATCTGTGCCCACAAATCTCCCACATTTATAACATATAAGGAAGGGAAACCCCCGAGGCCTGTAAACGGTAAATTAATATGAAACAAACATAAAGGTATGTTTACAGGCACTCATAAGAAATAAAGAAGTAGAACACTAGACAACAGACATGAGTGGCTTACCCAGGATTTGAACACTGGACCTTCCGTGCGACAACCCCGCCTAGCTATGCAAGCGAATCACACCATCCTCCCTGCCACCTACGCATCACTGGTTTTTTTTTTCAAATTTTTTTTTTTACTGTTCTATTACTTAAGTCAGTTTTATTTGGGCACAAGATGATGGTATCCCATTGCTTGCAGGAAGCCTGTGCCAAAGCTCTTATATGCTGTTGCAATAGTGGTTTCTGCAGCAACTAGTTTCTAGGTTGGCAGCTTCATGCAAGTAATTACATAACAGTGCCAAAACGTTAATACTTTTCAAATTCCTAGAATCTCGTTCATGTTTAAAAAAAAAAAAAAAAATTTAATGAAATCACTTGACTGTGAGAATGTAAAGTATGTGTGCGGTGTGACACATTTTGTTTGTACAGTAATGATATGTAACATGTTTGATCATTCCAGAAATGTATACTGTACAGTAATGATATGTAACATGTTTGATCATTCCAGAAATGTATACCGTTATAGACTCAGCTATATAGATATATATACATTAATTATGTATACATATGAACAGCTCAATAAGAATTATGTAACTTATGTGTTATCATAATACAGGTAATTGTTTTCCTGAAACTGATGTGTTGTTTTTATTGCTTCAGAATTATGTACCAGTACCACCTTCTATTTCAAGTATCATGCCTGTTGATATAGGTGATCATATCTCTCCACAACTTCCTGTCCCTGGTGCTGTTTGTCAGTTCTGTTTCTGGACTTCTCTCCATGCCATGATGTTAGACTGTCCAATATCTTCTTTTTCTGTTGTCCTCTATCTCTTCTTCCTTCAATCTTTCTTGTTGTCACAATATATTTCCTCACTTGTGTCATGAAATGTCTAACATTACAGCAATCCCCTAATCTTACGCTGTTCTATTAATGCATTTTTGATATAATGCTGTTTTTATTTTATGCCTTATTTCTGTTACACGCTTATAAGCTTTAAAAATGTGATCTTGCGCTAAGTGCTAAACTCAATGGAAGAAAGGAATATAATTTCACATGCTCATCATGTTAATTCAGGGTGGTGAGATGACCAAGAAACATTGTCATTTCTAGGATAATGAATGATGACCCCAAAATGAAATGCAGTTTCTATGGTAATCCATAACACAGAACTAAATCGTCATTTCTACAAGGTGCTTCTTGAAGAGAAAAAGAAGGTGGCAAAGCAATGCAAGCTCGATTCTGTTTTTTTTTTTTTTTTAATACATTTCCTCAAATATTTTCTGCCCCTGTTGACTAAACAGCTGTGCCTTCTACTTCTAGAGTCAGAAAAGTATTCAACACTTATAAAACCTTCTGCTCACCAGCTGTCTGATGTGAAGTATGCTCTGTCGTGACATCTTTAGTCACAAGCAGCAGAAGTAGCTGCAATTAAAGTCCTGTAATTTTTTTTTATAATATTGTTTGTAAATACATGCAGGTCAAAATACATAATATTTAGTTTGTGTTTCACGTCTGATAAATATATTTAGTTAATAAATGTTGTCAACGATTTTTTTTTTTTTTCATCACATTTTACTTAATTTTAATACAGAACAAATTATTTTCATAATTGGTTTATTCTTATGGACAACCAACTTTCATTAAACGTTTTTTCAGTTAGCGCTTAATTTTTCAAGAATGAATTAACAATGCTAAGCGGGGGAATTCCTGTATTTGTTCTTTGGTGTCTTCCCTTTCTAAATATAGACAAAAGACAAAGTAATCTACAAACTAACACACAAACAGAGATCTATCTATTTTCATACTAGTTGACTTAAACTGCTCAAACACAATAACAGGGATATATCTATTTTCACACTAGTTTACTTAGATTCAAACAAAAAATTATACAAAGAAATCATGCTACCAGTTATTATTACAAATTCTCTCTAGCTCCGTAACAAATAACAATTTCTGCAATGTAATAATCAAAATAAACTAATATCACAGTAAACAGACAAAAGAAATTAAAGCAAAGACACAAATAACAACAAAATTGTTGCATTATTAAAGAAAGTACTCATCCTTGGATAAATAGCTCGTTTCCCTTTCCCACCCCTAATTTTTTCTTAATTTGTCCCTCTCTGTGGCAGTAATGTCGCTGATACCTCATCTTATCTTCCTTTATATAAAGTTCACAACCAAAACTGGATTTCTCATGACAAAATTTGTGTTTCTTGTAACAAAGCCTGTTATTTCAGTCTGAAATCTAAAGTTACATTAACTGCTTCACTTTGATTGTTACCTTGTAAAAGACAAGTGATTAAAGAAAATACTTTGGCACAAATACAACACAATATATATTACAGCCAACAAAAATTCATCAGCAGTCTGCTTTTGGACAATTACAACATAATATATGTTTACAAGCAGTGAAAATTCTTAAAGCAGCAATCTACTTTGGCACAATTACAACAAACATGATTTCACCAGGATGGGACACACTAAACAAGGAAAGGGCTAACTAATAAAAATGAATAAAGTACAATAGGAAACACAATTTCTGTTCTTTCCAGTATTTGCACTCTACTTGTGTTACTACCCCATTATGTCTTCCTACTCCATCCCCCTTTGCTTCTGTGGTACAAGTGGCAGTGGTTAGAGTGCCTACTTCTTATGGCAAACAGACCATGTCTGAAACCAGTTCATGTCACGCTACAGTGTATCCATCTGTAAAAATTGGTATCTGACTTTGCTCGAATTAGGGAAAGCAAAATCAGTGAGGAAGGGAACTGGTCACGTGACTTAATAAAGCTAAGACCTAGTATTTTTGAAGTCTCTAACACTTTACTCCCCTATGGCAGTATGTGCTGTAGGACTGTCTTTACCAGATGTCAAAGTAGGATAGTTACAAATATTCATAAACAAATGTTGCACAGAAAAAGATTAACTCTCTCTGTCCTGGACAGAAACTTAGAAACAGGCAACAAACATTAACAAATTTGAAAGACTATTGTGATTTATGTTAACATCAAGGTTAAAACAGTTTTAAATTTTAATCATCAGTGAAAAAACTGGACAAAATCATTTTTCTGCAATGCCTGCAGAAAGAAAGATGAGAATGTAAAAAGGAAGGCATGTCCTCCTTTTGACGAATGTCTTGTGTAGCCATACCCATATGAGAACAGATAAAGAAAACATTGAAACAAGTGGAATAGTTGACCAAGCAAACGATGGTCTGGATGACAACTTGCCCTCTACAGTGGAGGTTCTCAACCTTTCCTGAGTGACTACATATCCCAGTAAATATTGAGAAAGCTCCCAGGTACATTCCAGTTCATAAAATTATAGAAATCAAAACCCTTAAATACACCCATGTGGCCCTTGCATCACACGTCTGTTTCACAGGGATTTGAAAAGAAAAGAAGAAGAAAGTCATTCCATAGCATCACTTCCATAGCATCTGTACTAAACTACTTGCAAACTAAAAAAATAAAATTTAAATAAAAAACATTTATTTACATTGTCAGTCATAATTGCTTTCCTTCCTACCTAAGCTCTATTTCGTAAGGAAATTATTTTTCTCATTGGAGTTGTTGACACAGAGTAAACAAGATGAATATTTTTGATACATTTTCAAGCATGGAGCTAGCAACCTCATCATGTCAAACATACTGGTACAGGGGTCAAGCATGGAGCTAGCAACCTCATCATGTCAAACATACTGGTACAGGAGTCAAGCATGGAGCTAGCAACCTCATCATGTCAAACATACTGGTACCAGGGGTCAAGCATGGAGCTAGCAACCTCATCATGTCAAACATACTGGTACAGGGGTCAAGCATGGAGCTAGCAACCTCATCATGTCAAACATACTGGTACAGGGGTCAAGCATGGAGCTAGCAACCTCATCATGTCAAACATACTGGTACAGGGGTCAAGCATGGAGCTAGCAACCTCATCATGTCAAACATACTGGTACAGGATGTCAAACATACTGGTACCAGGGGTCAAGCATGGAGCTAGCAACCTCATCATGTCAAACATACTGGTACCAGGGGTCAAGCATGGAGCTAGCAACCTCATCATGTCAAACATACTGGTACCAGGGGTCAAGCATGGAGCTAGCAACCTCATCATGTCAAACATACTGGTACAGGGGTCAAGCATGGAGCTAGCAACCTCATCATGTCAAACATACTGGTACCAGGGGTCAAGCATGGAGCTAGCAACCTCATCATGTCAAACATACTGGTACAGGGGTCAAGCATGGAGCTAGCAACCTCATCATGTCAAACATACTGGTACCAGGGGTCAAGCATGGAGCTAGCAACCTCATCATGTCAAACATACTGGTACAGGGGTCAAGCATGGAGCTAGCAACCTCATCATGTCAAACATACTGGTACAGGGGTCAAGCATGGAGCTAGCAACCTCATCATGTCAAACATACTGGTACCAGGGGTCAAGCATGGAGCTAGCAACCTCATCATGTCAAACATACTGGTACCAGGGGTCAAGCATGGAGCTAGCAACCTCATCATGTCAAACATACTGGTACAGGGGTCAAGCATGGAGCTAGCAACCTCATCATGTCAAACATACTGGTACAGGGGTCAAGCATGGAGCTAGCAACCTCATCATGTCAAACATACTGGTACAGGGGTCAAGCATGGAGCTAGCAACCTCATCATGTCAAACATACTGGTACAGGGGTCAAGCATGGAGCTAGCAACCTCATCATGTCAAACATACTGGTACAGGGGTCAAGCATGGAGCTAGCAACCTCATCATGTCAAACATACTGGTACAGGGGTCAAGCATGGAGCTAGCAACCTCATCATGTCAAACATACTGGTACAGGGGTCAAGCATGGAGCTAGCAACCTCATCATGTCAAACATACTGGTACAGGAGTCAAGCATGGAGCTTGCAACCTCATCATGTCAAACATACTGGTACAGGGGTCAAGCATGGAGCTAGCAACCTCATCATGTCAAACATACTGGTACAGGGGTCAAGCATGGAGCTAGCAACCTCATCATGTCAAACATACTGGTACAGGGGTCAAGCATGGAGCTAGCAACCTCATCATGTCAAACATACTGGTACAGGGGTCAAGCATGGAGTCAAGCATGGTCAAGCTAGCTAGCAACCTCATCATGTCAAACATACTGGTACAGGAGTCAAGCATGGAGCTAGCAACCTCATCATGTCAAACATACTGGTACCAGGGGTCAAGCATGGAGCTAGCAACCTCATCATGTCAAACATACTGGTACAGGGGTCAAGCATGGAGCTAGCAACCTCATCATGTCAAACATACTGGTACAGGGGTCAAGCATGGAGCTAGCAACCTCATCATGTCAAAAACATACTGGTACAGGGGTCAAGCATGGAGCTAGCAACCTCATCATGCATGGAGCTAGCTAGCAACCTCATCATGTCAAACATACTGGTACAGGGGTCAAGCATGGAGCTAGCAACCTCATCATGTCAAACATACTGGTACCGGGGGCCAAGCATGGAGCTAGCAACCTCATCATGTCAAACATACTGGTACAGGGGTCAAGCATGGAGCTAGCAACCTCATCATGTCAAACATACTGGTACAGGGGTCAAGCATGGAGCTAGCAACCTCATCATGTCAAACATACTGGTACAGGGGTCAAGCATGGAGCTAGCAACCTCATCATGTCAAACATACTGGTACAGGGGTCAAGCATGGAGCTAGCAACCTCATCATGTCAAACATACTGGTACAGGGGTCAAGCATGGAGCTAGCAACCTCATCATGTCAAACATACTGGTACAGGGGTCAAGCATGGAGCTAGCAACCTCATCATGTCAAACATACTGGTACAGGGGTCAAGCATGGAGCTAGCAACCTCATCATGTCAAACATACTGGTACCAGGGGTCAAGCATGGAGCTAGCAACCTCATCATGTCAGCTAGCAACCTCATCATGTCAAACATACTGGTACCAGGGGTCAAGCATGGAGCTAGCAACCTCATCATGTCAAACATACTGGTACAGGGGTCAAGCATGGAGCTAGCAACCTCATCATGTCAAACATACTGGTACAGGGGTCAAGCATGGAGCTAGCAACCTCATCATGTCAAACATACTGGTACAGGGGTCAAGCATGGAGCTCATCATGTCAATCATGTCAAACATACAACCTGGTAACAGGGGTCAAGCATGGAGCTAGCAACCTCATCATGTCAAACATACTGGTACAGGGGTCAAGCATGGAGCTAGCAACCTCATCATGTCAAACATACTGGTACAGGGGTCAAGCATGGAGCTAGCAACCTCATCATGTCAAACATACTGGTACAGGGGTCAAGCATGGAGCTAGCAACCTCATCATGTCAAACATACTGGTACAGGGGTCAAGCATGGAGCTAGCAACCTCATCATGTCAAACATACTGGTACAGGGGTCAAGCATGGAGCTAGCAACCTCATCATGTCAAACATACTGGTACAGGGGTCAAGCATGGAGCTAGCAACCTCATCAAGCATGGAGCTA
The DNA here is from genome assembly GCA_024509875.1 of Oreohelix idahoensis. Lineage (NCBI taxonomy): Eukaryota > Metazoa > Mollusca > Gastropoda > Stylommatophora > Oreohelicidae > Oreohelix > Oreohelix idahoensis. Next base: position 70,271 of record JAMPIV010013590.1, read on the forward strand.
GCAACCTCATCATGTCAAACATACTGGTACAGGGGTCAAGCATGGAGCTAGCAACCTCATCATGTCAAACATACTGGTACCAGGGGTCAAGCATGGAGCTAGCAACCTCATCATGTCAAACATACTGGTACAGGGGTCAAGCATGGAGCTAGCAACCTCATCATGTCAAACATACTGGTACAACGTACTGGTACCAGGGGTCAAGCATGGAGCTAGCAACCTCATCATGTCAAACATACTGGTACAGGGGTCAAGCATGGAGCTAGCAACCTCATCATGTCAAACATACTGGTACAGGGGTCAAGCATGGAGCTAGCAACCTCATCATGTCAAACATACTGGTACAGGGGTCAAGCATGGAGCTAGCAACCTCATCATGTCAAACATACTGGTACAGGGGTCAAGCATGGAGCTAGCAACCTCATCATGTCAAACATACTGGTACAGGGGTCAAGGGAGTCAATGCAAACATGGAGCAGGGGTCAAGCATGGAGCTAGCATCACCTCATCATGTCAAACATACTGGTACAGGGGTCAAGCATGGAGCTAGCAACCTCATCATGTCAAACATACTGGTACAGGGGTCAAGCATGGAGCTAGCAACCTCATCATGTCAAACATACTGGTACAGGGGTCAAGCATGGAGCTAGCAACCTCATCATGTCAAACATACTGGTA
>JAMPIV010013591.1:0-137488 GCA_024509875.1 Oreohelix idahoensis
AAAGTAAAACCAAGTGTAAAGGACATTAGTTATCAAGAAACAATACAAAAGAGAAAATAAAATGGACAAATACTAATATAAATTAAAATCAACAACTGCTAAAGACAATAGCTATTTAAATTGAATACAAAATTAAAAAATAAAATGACACTCAATACTCCAATTATAACCAAATTTCAGGTTGAACACGGTAGACCTAGATGGAACGAGAAGAGGCAATAACGGTCAGCTGTTAAGTGCCCGCTCTCCACCCATCACCGCATCAAAACAACAACAACAAGTTTTGCCACAATGTTAAAAAAAAAACAGTACCAAGCGGTTTGAACCTAGAGCACAGTACATGCAGATTCTTTTGCCGATCTGACTTGAAAGCGGCTTTAAGATTGCCTTTGAAGGCTGGTTCCGCCTATGTATTGTATGCCTGATGGTTCTGTCTCGACCGTACCATTGAAGCTGCATCTATTCTGGAAGAAGACTGTTGGAGACGAAAGCTCTGCATAAATTTAGAGCTGTACTTTCTAATTCATAACCAGAAGCTGCAAGTTGTGGAGACCTGTCTTGTGAAGGAAGATCAGCAGCATAGCAAGATGAGTGGCCATTAAGGTCCACGAAACAACTCTTCCAAGATTATCACCACAATTAAAACGTACAACAAATAAAATCTCTCAAGGATGAAAACTAGATAGGACATTAATTATCTTAATAAAAACCTACAAAACAGTTATATTGACTTTAACATCAAGAAGAACAGAAAGTGTATTTTAGTTTATTATTATCAATTATGGAAAAGAATTTCCAGTTTATTCATTTTGATCTGTAAATATCATTTCATTTCTTTTGATCATTCCTGCCCGAAAACATATTACGGTGCAGGACAATTAAATTGTAAATAACTTTCATTCAGACTTGCTTGATACCTTTATTAAAGTTTAAGTTCTGTTTTGAAATTTATTATTATTAATAATATGAAGGGACAGTCTAGAACAAGGGCACTGAAGAGGCTTAGTGAAACTGCCGAAAAGGCATCAGGCTGGCTGTGGAACAACCGCAATGGGCGATGGACATCGTGACAGTAAACGCTGCGGTACAGAAAACACCAAAATTTTTCAAAGTCCACAACGCTGAGTTTTTTTGGTGTACTAGTGAAAGAGCTGCGACTCTGGGGCAACAGGCGATGTATACTATAGGGAGTGTCAGGTACAGAATTTCAGTGGCTTGCGGCGCGCAGCTCGTCGGCTTCGCGCTAATGTCTCAGCGTGTGTCCTTAATTGTGAAGGGCGACGGAACGAACGGAATAATTTGTCTTCTCTTTGTTACTTTCACAATTGCCTCCACGGCTGGCGTTGTGGATTTAAAAGTTGCTACCATAAGTGAAATGGGTTCATTTTCGATACAAGACAACAGGAAGCTGAGACGCTTGGGAGTCATGACCCAAGTGGGCCCGCCCCCCTTAATTATCTTCTCTGAGAACTTACATAGCTTGACCCCACTTGGATGTCTATACACTCTTGCTCTTTTCAGAGAAGGGGGTATTACTTATAAGACCAGTCTCTTATCTGGCGCTATTCTGGTATTCTCTGATACACCTATTTGTCCAGGATATCTTTAATTCTTAACATCCAAACCTCTCGCTACAACTGTATGCAGCTCATATCTGTATAACTGCCATTTACTTGCACTGTATATTGAACATACAGTATCCATAAACCAAGCAAGTACTGTATTTTAATTGACATAAGTACTTCGCCGGTTTTCTAATAGTGAGTTAAGACGAGAATCATACAATGAATTATTTAGAAATAAATACATCTACATACTCTGAACCTTCTTAAATCGCCCCTTTGGGAAAAAAAGACCTTTATCTACTATGTGGCTTGAATGAGAAAAGTTCTTTTGATTATTTTGATGAAGTGGAGATAAGATAGCACAGCAAAGTTGGTTTTAACAAATCAATGCTTACCCATGAAAGGAAATGTTGTGATACTGCCACACATTCTTTATGTTTACGTTGCCTGGTTGACAGGAATTAGAAAGACCGAGCGTTCTTTTTTTTCCAGCGAAACAAAGCTAATCCTTACAAACTGCACTAAAAACTATACTTGCACCAGTATAATCTTTAGTGAAGAGACTTATAAGTCAGTGGGCAGAAAAAAATCAGCATTCATCAAGATGATTTTGATCATCTTGATGAATGCTGATTTGATGACAAATTCTTAATAGAATACATTTCTGGAGAGTCGAAGGTGAATGACACTGAAATAGTTTAAGTACGGTGATAGAGTAGTAAATGTCTACTTAAAATAATTTTGGCTTTTTTTTTTTTTTTTTGAGTAGCGTTATTTGGCCTTTTCTCAATTGGAATCTCGCAAGTGGCAACCCCGATTCAGGTGGATGCCATATGGTAACGCGATTGATTGGTGTCGGTAAGTGAGATAATGGACGTTTTTTTATTTGCTTGTTCATGTTATTTTGTTATTTATGCAATGTGTTATATATATATATATATATATATATATATATATATATATATATATATATATATATATATATATATACAGTAGAACTCCATTTATCCGAACCCCAATTATCCGAACATCCAATTATCCGAACACTTTGTCCAGAAAAAAAAACCAGGCGTCACCAGTCACGTTAGACTACATTTCTGAATCTTTTGATGCGGCAAGCTTCAAATGTGTGCGAACAATTTGTAGAGGATGGGATGGGCTTAAGGTCGGTCGCTTACATACAGGAAGTCAGTTAGATCATTATATCATAAAGTCAGTTAATATCTGGTTTACCAATCCAGTGTACGTGTGCGTTCTAGGCAGAACACTGGCTAAACAGACACTTCAACTTAAAATAATTGTCTCTGCTACAAAAGCAGAAAAATTTTGGTGTACAAGTATTTCTCTGTGCGATATGGCATCTTCCAGTAAGCCTAAAGCATATAAAAGGAACCGCAATGTTTTGTCAATTGAAACGAAAACAGAAATTATCAAGAGACTAGGAAAAGGTGAAACTGCGTCTTCACTTGCGAGGATTTTCAATGTTGGGAAAGCTACCGTCTCTGACATCAAAAGTAACAAGGATAAAATTATGAGTTTTGCATCGAAATTGGAAAGTGAAAATGGGTCGAAGAAACGTAAAACCATGAGAAATGCGAAAGATTTGAAACTGGAAGAGGCTTTGTATATATGGGTTGTGCAAAGAAGAAGCAAAGGGGAACCTATCTCTGGCTCTCTATTGTGTGAAAAGGCACTTCAGTTCAACAATCAACTTGACGGTCCTCCTGACTTTAAGACTAGCCAGGAATGGTTAAGAAACTTTAAATCTCGTCATGGCATATGAGAATTGGAGACTCAAGGGGAATCTTTATCTAGCGATGCAACTGCCGCTGAAAATTTTACAGAAACACTCTTGGCTTTTTTGGAAGAAGAAGGTTATTCACTCGATGATGCGTATAATGCCTATGAGACTGGCTTATACTGGAAATCAATGCCTCAAAAATCACTTGCATCTCAGCGCGAAGCAGCTGCCCCTGTGTTTAAAAAGTGCAAAGAGAGAGTAACAATTTTGGTAGCCGCGAATGCCAGTGGAAGTCATCGTTTACCGTTGCTAACGATCGGCAAAGTCAAAAAACCACGTTGATTAAAGAATGTGACATGTCTCCCATTGTGCTACAAAGCACAGAAGAGTGCTTGGATGAATAGTGAAATATTTCTTGATTGGTATACAAATCAGTTCATCCCAAATGTGAAGAGGTTGAGAGAACACGAAAAGAAAACTGGGAAAGTAATTCTTCAACTGGACAATGCACCATCTCATCCAGAGACGGATACATTGAATGCAGTTGATGCAAATTTTAAAGTAATTTTTCTGCCTCCCAATGTAACAGCACTGATTCAACCAATGGATCAGGGTGTTATAGCAAAGCTTAAAAAGATGTACAAGAAGGAAGTCCTGCGTCGTTTATTGTTGGCTGAAGATGAAGAAAGTGTGGTGGCGTTTTCCAATAAGCTTAATCTCAAAGAATGCTGCTATATGTTAGCTGATGCTTGGACCACCCTGTCACAAGATAATCTCAACAAGGCTTGGAATAGATTGCTTGGGAAAAAAGGAGGAAATGAAACTACTGCCGTGGACTTGGGAAAAAAGGAGGAAATGAAACTACTGCCGTGGACACAAATGATGATTGCATAAATGAAGTTGTGGAACTGTTTCAAGCAATGCCCGGATTTTCGGACTGTGACAAAGATGATGCACACATGTGGCTAGAAGATGATAATGATTCTGGTTTTCATTTTTTGAATGACGAAGAAATTTTGTCTTTTGTGCAAGAAGAAAACCAAATACATGTAGTGACCGATGATGAAGACTACTCAGAAGTACATGATGTACTTGTAGATTATGAAGAAAACCCAAAACGTCGACCAAGTCCTGAAGAGGCCTTTATAGCACTAGAAACAGTGATGACTTGGTACGAGCAAGAAGATGACAGCTGTTCTACACAGCTTCTGCTGTTGAAGAGAATGCAGGACTTAGCAGCCAAAAGGTGACTATCCAGTTTGGTGCAAAAGGGTATTCCTCATTATTTTAAATAGTGGGCTACATCTGTGCAAGTACATGTATACGTAAGTTGCGCCTGGTTTTGAATCGTTTGTAATGTTATTTTGAAAACAATTCTCTTTCTTAAAAAATAAAAGATTTTGGTGATACGGTGATCTAATACAGTGTGGATATTATTATTACAGTACAAGTAAATATGTTTTATTGTGTATTTTCCTTGTGATTGTTAATTATTTTTAGAAATACGAGCGTATGTGTACATGTACTCGATACATTATGTAATCCAATTATCCGAACATTTGATTATCCGAACGATGCTCGGTCCCAAGGGGTTCGGATAAATGGAGTTCTACTGTATATATATATATATATATATATATATATATATATATATATATATATATATATATATATATATATATATATATATATATATATATATATATATATATATATATATATATATATATATATATATATATCCTAATCCTAACCCTAACTGCTACGAAACAACATTTAACTACATATATTCACTGCGGAGCAAAAAGGTACGAGAAATAGGAAATTACCCGTGCTTTTTTGCTCCGCACAGAATATGTTTAGTTATAAGTTGTTTCGTAACATTTACAGTTAGGATTAGGGTTGGGGTTAGGGTAGGGTTCCCATTCGTCCCGTTTATCCCGGGACAGTCCCGTTTTTTGATAAAATGCCCCGGTGTCCCGAATTTATTACAAATGTCCCGCTTTTTAAGGGTCCTTCCTGAAAAAAAAAATCTTTGGGTAACGGATTTTATTCCGTGTTTTAGTAGTGTTACTTTATCAATTTTCGGTTACAGTGGACCCTCGGTTTGAATCTCGAACAAAAATTCGAAAGTCGACCAAAACAGTGTTCAGTGAGCATCTACCATATGATTTAATGCGTATTAGCATTATTATACAGTATTTTTATCGTTTTTCATCCGCATAAGGCCGAAACGTAAGTGCAGTATAAATGATAACATTACAAGAGAATTTCCCTTCATTAAAGGTGTAAATGAAAATGTGGAATGTACTTTATGCAGCTCTAAATTTTGCATTTCACATGGTGGTCGGTCAGACGTAGTCAACCACGTGAAAACGAAAAAACATAAAGGTGCTGTTGAAAGTAAGGCTTCCAAGAAGCAGTATAAGTCATTTCTTAAATGCTAAAACCCAGAGTGAAAAGGAAATGGAAAAACAGTTATCATTAGCAGCACAGGAAGTAACCTTCGCTTATCACACGGCGGTGCATAACCACAGTCCATGGACTGCACAACAGCCATCGTGAAAAAACTTTTCAACGATAAAGTGGAAGTTGTGTTAGTTAATGTGTGTATTTTTATACCAGTATCTTATTTTAAGTGCAACATATAATATATAATAGATTTATTTGTGCTTTACCTTAATTTTTAACATGTCCCGTTTTTTTTACAAAATGTCCCGGGTTTTTTAGGTAAAAATTTGGAAATGTCCCGGTTTTTAAACAAAACATTATGGGAACCCTAGGTTAGGGTTAACCAAATCAGGCGGGGAATATGTGACAGCGCCATTTTGTATGTCGTTCTCTACCCTTTTACTACAACATAGCGATTTGGCAGCCATTTTAGTGTTACTCAATCAGGATCTAAAAATAGAATATTATCATATCGCTTACGGATAGCAGCCAATCAGAAGAGAGGAGCGCCGAAGCAGCCCGGCGATTGAAATCCTCTATTATTTCCATGCTAGATGCTGGGCAAGTCGCTGTTAAAGTCTAGCTCAAGAACACGCCTAGGACTTGTGAGTAGATATAATATTATTCTCCAACATTCTGAAGTCGTTATAGTGTTAGAAAGGATATAGGATCACTATCTTTGTGCCGTAGTATATTAAATAATTATATACTTAATTCAATGTTATTTATATTTCGCGTGCGGTTGGTTTCAGATCTAAATTTATTCAGACATGGCGTGGCTGGAGCCGATGGTCCATGTTCAGGAAATATAACACGTGGCCGATAGGCCTACTAGAACTGTAAGTTTATAAAGTAATAAAACGGTATTGAATCAGTTTTACAAATGTAACTGACATATTCGGTTATTACATTTGTGTAGGCCTAAATGAAATTATTAGGTTAAGTATTTTCATATTGTCTGGGGTGAAGGAAACCTTCAATGATCTTATTGACATGTCGGCTTGAATAATATTTAATTGTGGCGCGATTTACATTGTTATATTTATTAGCTACGGTGCTGATGCCGAAATAGATTATTTTAGCGTGGTGAGTGCTGCAATTTATTAATATGTTACAGCTTACTAGAATAAAGTCCTGTGCTTCTTCAGTAATGTTAGACTGATAATGTGGTGTAAGTATTAGTAAGATCGGCTATAGCTAGGCCCTAATTGGTGTTAGCTTTCTTAGTTTCATAGTGCTTTATACAGTGTAAAATCTCTATTGGTTAGTGCTTTATACAGTGTAAAATCGCTATTGGTTAGGCCCTATCTGTACTGCTTTAAATAGCTTTGCTAAGCCATTATTTCTATAATTAATAACATTTAGTATTATAATGTTAGGTTACTATAGAATGTACAACCACGCAGCTTAGCAGATGGCAGCCACGTGTTATAGGCCTAGTGATGTATTTAGTTCCAGTCATTAATATGAGAGAGAGAGAGAGAGAGAGAGAGAGAGAGAGAGAGAGAGAGAGAGAGAGAGAAAGCTTTTTTTTAGGGGGATACGCCATCATATCCCCACCTTCTTTTAAAATTTAATTTCAGTTTTAAAAATTGATTGTAGGGCCCTATAGATTTCGTTATAATATTAAAACCTTTGCATCAATATGTGTGGCGTGAATGAAAAAAAAAAAGATTTTCCACACAAAGAAATGAGATATAATGACAACATTGATGCAATAGTACATGGCATAGATGTGGGAACGAGTGTCTAAAAATTCTGTTTTGCGGGGTGGTTAAGGTTAGGCCTACGTGTGCATTTTCGGGTTTTTTTTTTGGGGGGGGGGGGGGGGGGGGGGTGGGGTGTTATTTCCCTTTACAATTTCCTGTACCGGGCATTTTTACAACTACTGTAACCCTCGGCTCCGAGTCGTCACATCAACCGGAAGATTCAATAAAGTTATCGTTAAACCGGAAGATTCAATAAAGTTAAAACGCTTCAGCTCGGCATATTAACCTCTGGGACAGAATCATTTCGTGTACGCCATCAGCATCAAGCTGTGTCTAGAAAACGATAGAAGAATCAACAGTTCAGGATATAGGGTAGGTTTGGTTTGTTTGGAAGGTCCTGGGTAATATTTATATATAGCCTACCTAAGCGCAGTGCTGCGATGGAGTACACCGAGGGCTAAAACTCCCTCCCTCCCTCTCTCTCTTTTTCTCTCTCTCTCTCTCTCTCTCTCTCTCTCTCTAATATATATATATATATATATATATATCTATATAGGCATATATATATATATATATATATATATATATATATTATATAATATATATATATATATATATATATATATATATATATATATATAGGCATATATATATATATATATATATATATATAGGCATATATATATATATATATATATATATATATATATATATATATATATATATATATATATATATATATATATATATATATATATATATATATATATATATAGGCTAGATGAAGATGTGAGTCTAACATACAAGTCAGCAAATGCTTTTTATTCTGGATTTAAATCACATAAACTTAGGCTAACCTAATTCTAAGTGAACTAAAAAGTAAATCATCACAAGGGAGAATAGTGCGCGAAATGAAATGTGTAAACCATTCATTATCATCTAGTTTTCTATCCAATGTCAAATTAAGTGATCAAATACTTTCATTTGCTGTGAGATCCAGATTACAGTTGCTGGAATGTGAAAGTCTTTTACATCTATACTACCCACAGACATACACGAAAATGTGCAAAATATGTAACCACCCATGCGAAACAGTGTCACATCTATTGAATGGATGTACCAAATTTCAAACATTATATCAACAAAGGCACAATAGAGCTGTAGACATTATTTATGAGAAACTGAAATCCTCATACAATAATAAGAGTGACATAACAATAAACAAAGAAATAATAGTTAAACCATCACTTTTCGGCAGCAGTAACGCTTCATTTAAGACCCATGCCGTAAAACCTGATTTAACAATAATCAATCGACAGAACAAAACAGCTTTTATAGTGGAGACAGCAATACCATATGACGCCCATTTAGATAAATGTTACCAACATAAATTTGATAAGTACTATCCATTGACTGCAGAAATTAATGAACTAGGCTATCGTACGCATGTAATCATACTGATAATTGGTAGTTTGGGTCATGTGCATGCAAAGTGTATGAGTGGATTAATGTCCCTAGGATTGCGGAAATTTGAAGCCAAAGTTCTATGTAAATATGTCAGCATTAGTGCAATTATAGGTTCTTACAGAATATGGAAACTTCGATGTAAAAAACTTACTTACTTAGTCGCTCCCCTTCTACCGTGAGGTGTAGAGGTTTGGAAGAGAGAGCGCCAGACTATCCTATCGGCTGTCTTCCTCCTGGCTTGGTTCCATTCTAGTCCTCGGTCCTTCAAAGATTGTCTAATGTTATCCTCTCAGCGGACTCTGGGTCGTCCTCGGGGTCTGGATCCTTGGCTCTTTGTTTCCCATGCTTGTCGTGGTATCCGATCTTCTCCCATTCTGCAGACATGGCCAAACCATCTTAATTGGGACTGTTCTACTTGGGTCTGCAGGGGGTAGGATTTAAGGCCTTGACATATCGTCTGGTTGCGTACCATGTCTCTTCTTGTTACTTCAACCACCTTCCTCAGATACCTCATTTCTGAGGTTTGGATCTGGCTTTTATGGATTGTAGTCATTGCCCATGACTCGCATCCATATGTCAAGACTGGGACATAGGTGGAGCGGTATACAGCCATCTTCGTTTTCTTACCAACCTCTCTCTTGCTGAGGAATCCTCGATTTATGGCCTGAAAAAAGTCTCCCAGCTGCTGCTTTTCGAGTGGCCAACTCTTCTTTGATGCCTCCCTTTCGGTCTATAATAGCTCCGAGGTATTTAAAGTGGTCGACCTGCTCCAGGACCTGTTCTCCCAGCTTAATCTGATGTCTTCTTTCTTCTCGTGATATCACCATGGATTTTGTTTTAGAGCTGCTTATGACCATCCCTCTCTTCTCCAGCTCTTACTTCCAGACTTGCAGGTTGGATTGGAGATGTGCCTCTGATTTAGCAATCAGGGCAACATCATCAGCAAATGCCAGCTCCGAAATATAGACCTGTTTCATCTTCCAGTACCCCACTGAATACTTTCTTGTTCTCTCCTTACATGCCTTGATGACATCGTCCATAAGGAGTATGAAGAGGTAAGGTGATAGGATATCACCTTGCCTTACACCAGTGGTGGTTCTGAACTCTTCTGAGGTTTGCTGTCCTCACATAATTTCTGCAAGACTTGTAGAAGCTCTGTATAGCATGAATCAGAGGTGCTGGAATATTCTTCCTTGTCAAACAGTCCCAAAGTTTGCTCCAGGGGACCCTGTCAAACGCCTTTTCCAAATCTATGAAACAAAGATGGATCTCACTCTTATACTCAAGGGCCTTTTCACTCAGCTGTCTGAGTGTGAAGATTAGGTCTTGAGTACTTCAGTTTGCTCGGAATCCGCACTGGACCTCATCCAATTGTGGCTCAGCTAGGCATCGGAGTCTCTGCTCTAGGATTCTAGAGTAGATTTTACCAGGGACACTGAGAAGGGATATGCCTCTATGGTTTCCACACTGTCGATTGTCACCCTTTTTTGAAAATTGGTGTTATGATGGCAATCTCCCAATCCTTTGGTATGGTCTTGTTGCAGCATGCTGCCTGTGGGACCCTTAAGAGTAACAGGTCGCCTGATGCTCCCATGTACTTAACCATTTCTGGTGTTATACCATCATGCCCTGCTGCTTTACCCATCTTGATTGTTCTTTGCTTCTGTTCTGAGTGTCACATATTCTCTATATTTTTCCATTTGTCCTGTTGTGTTTTTAGCTCCTAAGTATTGTTTCCATGCCATTTTCTTCTCTCTTATTTTCTCTTTGACTTCCTCTGTCCACCAAGGTGTCCTCTTTCTCTGGTTCCCAAGTCGGACTTCACCGCATGCTTCTGCAGCAGCTGTCTTTATGATATCCTTGAATTTAATCCAGAGGGTTTCCAAGTCATCAGGTCGTTCTTCTGTGTTGCTCACCACTGCAGCAATAAGCCCCTGATGTCTGGTCTTAATTTCTGGCTCAGCTTGTAGGTCCTAATGCTCATTTCTTCTGCTCGTTTACTTGGTTTCTTGCGTGATGTTGGGCAGTTCCTAGGCTGAGCAACTCTTTCAGTTGTTCGTTTGATTGTTAGCAGGTAGTGATCACTTCCAATCTCTGGCCCCCTCCAGACTCTTGCATCTCGGACATATTTGAATGAGCTTCTCCGAACAATGGCATAGTTGATCACTGACTTCTCATTCTTTGTTGGTTCACATCTAGTGTATGCATGTATGCGCTTATGGGGGAACTTTGTGTTTGTAATGATCAGATTCTGCTCACTGCAGAATCTAAGGAGTTGCTTTCCATTGCCATTGAGAGTAACTTCTCCATATCTTCCGATAACTCCACCCCATCTAGCATGGTCATTTCCAACTCTGGTATTAAAATCTCCGAGCATGATAACTTCATCTAGGCAGTCATCCACTGTCCTTTGAAGCAGCTCGAAGAATTCCTCCTTGACCTCTGCTCTCTCATCCTCATTTGGCCCATACACTATGACCAGGTTGACTATGGTTTCTCCTTCTTTTAGTTTTATAACCATAATGCGCTCCGAGACAAAGTTCCATCCCTTGATACTATCTTTTTGATTTTTGGCCACAATGCAACCCACGCCCCCTTTAGCTCTTTCAGATATGGGTACACCACTGTAGAGCAACGTGTTGCCATCGAGATCCATGACTCCTTGTCCTTTTTTCTTTGTTTCCGTTATAGCCAGGATTTCTAGTTTTGCTTTCCTCATCTCTTCCACCAGCTCCTCTTCCTTCCCATTTATACTTCTTGTGTTCCATGTTCCATATGTCATAGTCCGTAGTCCGTTCCAGTTCGTTGCCTGTTAGAATCAGTTCAGTTTTCTCTCTTGTATTGCTCGTAATCGTGATTTAAATCAAACAGGTGATTGGCCTGTTGTGCCTTTCGCATGGTGGAGGGGCTGCCTCCTTACGGCCTCCATGCAGGCCGCCCTCCTCCTTTTTCATCCGGGCTTGGGACCGGCATAGGCGGAGTTGATGTAAAAAACACCCATTTTAAATTGCTGGAGATTTTTTCCACACAGTCTAATCTCAACTGTGATCCTGTGTCTACTTTACCAAACGACTATTGTATTTAAAGTTATATTTAATATCTCACTCCATTAGTTGTCAAAGCTTTTTATGGCAAATAAAAATTCTAATAACACCCCCATGTAAAAACACTGATGTTGCTCTACTTGAATGTTATTCCACACACATTTTGTAAATTTCAATAATACTCATTTTTGGCAGGTTATATCATATATCATTATATGCCAATGTCTTTAAGGAAGCTCAAAGATTGTTATGTGTGTGTAACACAAACATTAGATGTAAAAACACCCACATAGAACTACTTGACGTCTTCAACACTTTATGTAAATTCTAATGATTCTCCTATATGCCATGTTGTATCTATTATATCATGTCTGTACATATTAATGTATTTTATGGAGAATAAAGATTCTGATATATATATATATATATATATATATATATATATATATATATATATATATATATATATATATATATATATATATATATATATATATATATATATATATGTGTGTGTGTGTGTGTATATATAGGTTATAAAAGGGAAGGATGGTAATTTTCTATTACTCGCACCTTTTTGCTCCGCGGTGAATATGTGTAGTTATGTCTTGTTTCATAGAACACATAACTACACATATTCACTGCGGAGCAAAAAGGTACGAGAAATAGAAAATTACTGGAAGGATAGTGAACTGGAGGTTGTCATGTTGATCTATTTTTGGTAAGTGGCTATGATTACAAATATTGTATGTAATTATGGTGTTTACACAGTTAGACCTACGTATGAGATGATATATGTAAATGCGATAGGTATATAGTTGGGGCAATTTTTGATAGCATTGTGTAGGGAGGGAGGGGGGAGAGTGCAGGTTAGGGTTGGTAGGGGGAGGTGGCAGCACAGGTGCGGATCGTGGTGGGAGGGGAGGTTAGGGTTAGGTCTATATCGCTCGTCACAGATACCACTGGAAACTATGCAGGGTAATGTAACTGTAACTTCAGTGGTAAATCTAATAGCAGTAAAGATATATGTCCTCTCCTTAGACCATGAATTTCACGTCAGTGATGACTGATTGGCTTGCTACAACGGTGAAGGTTTGTGACAGTTGGCTACCTGATGATAGCGTACAGGATGAGGAATCTGATGTAAGTTTATTGTTTTTCATTAAGTGTATCAATGACAGTTGTTAATTTTGACATAACACCACAGAGTCAGTTAAGATTCAGTGATCATTGACATGAAATTACACAACTATATTCATTTTGGTGTCATTTCCATACAATTCATTTTATCGGCTACCAACTTAAGTAGATCACAAGGCTCATAATTGTTTGGAAATGTAGTAAATCTCACAAATGTAACCCATGCAGGAAAAATACTTTTGAAAATTAATCTTTCTCAGATGCAAACCAAATTGGACAGTACAAAGAATTAGTGCAAGGTTACATTTTGTCATGAGCTCAACTTCCTATACAGTAAAAACGTAATGAGAAAAACAGAAGACATGCCAGGAATATCATGTAAAGGATACTTCTTCCTCGTTTGTCCTGAAAAGGACATTGGTTGTGTTGTGTCTGTTTACAGCGAAGCTGCGATATCTGCACCTTTCGGCAGACACATCTGACTTCAGCACGGCATCTTTTGGGACCGGGTTTGCTTTCCCTCTTCGATCCCTACTTTCTCAGCCAGACTGCAGTGATGCAGCCTGTTTCCAGGACCACCACTTGGAGGTGGAGTAGGGTCTTGGTCAGCTCTGGTTCACTGACCCTGATGCAAACGGTCAAGCTATGGGTCGCTGACTGCATTCTCTGTTGCTGTGTCTTTGGGTCCCATATAAAGGATTCATTCATAACCCTCCACTCCCAAAGGAGCATAGTCCTTCAACAAACACATGCCAAGTCCTCCTGTCACGTGCCACCATCTCAAGTTCTTTCCACGTTCTCATCATTTTCACCTCTGTTTCCAGCTCTCTTCTCCATGTGCTTCTTGGTCTACCTCTGCCTCTCTTGCCCTGGGGGTTCCAGAAGAAGGACTGCATTGTAATGTTATCAGCAGGTTTCCTCAGTGTGTGTCCTATCCATCGCAATCTTCTCATCTCTTGTTCCACTGGCACTTGTCTAGTTCTTGTCATCAGTTCCACGTTGGTAACCTTGTCATACCATTTTAATCCCTCTATTCTACGCAAGCACCCATTTATAAAAGTCTGTAGCTTTTTGGTTGTTGTCTTTGTTGTTCTCCATGTCTCAGAGCCATACAATAGGACTGACTTCACATTTGAGTCGAAGATTCTTATTTTCGTGTTGGACCCGATTTCTCTTGATCTCCATATATTTCCCAATGCAATGAATGCCCCTCATGCTTTTTGTGTATTCTTAGTTTGATATCACTGTCTGTCCCTCCAACTTTGTCTATATTGCTGCCATTTCTGTTGTTGATGTTCTCATAACCTAGTCTATTGCTAATAAGAAAAGAAATGGAGACAAGAGGCATCCCTGTCGCACTCCTGTTCTTATCCCAAATGGTTCTGTAAGCTGTCCTTCATTAAGAACTCTGCATGTCTTCATATGTTTTCTTTATTAAATTAGTGATCTTCAGGGGAACTCCATAATGCCTCATCAATCTCCAAAGTGATTCTCTGTCTACACTGTCAAATACCTTTTCATAATTCACAAATCCGATGTATAATGGTGAATTCCATTCCAGACTTTGTTCAACTATTTTTCTCAAAGTGGCTATCTGGTCTGTACAGGACCTGTTTTGTCGAAAACCTGCTTGTTCATCTCTCAGTTTCTTGTCTATGTACTCATTTAATCTCTCAAGGATAATCCTATTTAATACTTTTCTCTTCACTGATAGTAACATTATTCCTCTATAATTTGTGCACTCTTGTAAATTTCCTTTCTTAGGCAACTAAACCAGATATCCTTCCTTCCATTCTGTTGGTATGTCTTCCTTTTCCCAGACTTTACCAAGTTCCATTCTGCTGGTATCTCTTCCTTTTCCCAGACTTTACCAAGTAATTTATATAACATCTCTATCGCCATGTCGATATCTACTTTGATGGCCTCTGCTGGAATGCCATCTGGTCCAGGCGCTTTTCCATCTCTTAGAAGCTTTATGGCTTTCTTTATTTCTTCCTTCGTTGGTCTTTCACTGTTAATTTGTAGCTCTTCTGCTGGCTGGATGTCCGGGGCATATAAAGGATACAACTTGAATAATCTGAGTTATGCTAATGATAAATTATTTTGTTTAAAGCTAAGAGTGATGAAGAATTACAAACAGTATTGGATGCAGTAGTAAAGGAAAGTAAAAGAAAAAAAAAACCTCAATCTAAATAAGAAAACAGGTAATGGTCATCTCAAACATAAGAGACTATCAGATTGCACTATACAAAATAATGGTACTTACTTAGTCATTCCCCTTCTACCGTGAGGTGCAGAGGTTTGGAAGAGAGAGCGCCAGACTATTCTATCAGCTGTCTTCTTCCTGGCCTGGTTCCATTCCAGTCCTCGGTCCTTCAAAGATTGTCTAATGTTGTCCTCCCAGCGGACTCTTGGTCGTCATGGGGGTCTGGATCCCTGGCTCTTTGTTTCCCATGCTTGTCGTGGTAGCCGATCTTATACCATTAAGATAGACATGGCCAAACCATCTTAGTTGGGACTGTTCTACTTGGGTCTGCAGGAGGTGGGATTTTAGGCCTTGACGTATCGTCTGGTTGCGGACCATGTCTCTTCTTGTTACTCAACCACCTTCCTCAGATACCTCATTTCTGAGGTTTGGATCTGGCTTTTGTGGGTTGTAGTCATTGCCCATGACTCGCATCCATATGTCAAGACTGGGACCTAGGTGGAGCGGTATACAGCCATCTTCGTTTTCTTACCAACCTCTTTCTTGCTGAGGAATCCTCGATTTATGGCCTGAAAAAGTCTCCCAGCCACTGCTTTTCGAGTGGCCAACTCTTCTTTGATGCCTCCCTTTTGGTCTATAATAGCTCCGAGATATTTAAAGTGGTCAACCTGCTCCAGGACCTGTTCTCCCAACTTAATCTGATGTCTTCTTTCTTCTCGTGATATCACCATGGATTTTGTTTTAGAGCTGCTTATGACCATCCCTCTCTTCTCCAGCTCTTCCTTCCAGACTTGCAGATTGGATTGGAGATGTGTCTCTGATTTCAAAATAATGGTACAGTTGTGAAATATGTAGGGAACTTTTTTTAAAAAATTTGGCACAGTAGTAAAATGCTTCATAGGAATAAAGAGCAGAATAACTCGTGCAAAAGCATCTTAACAGAAACTATAAGAGCAAACTGCTATAAATCAGAATGTGTGTGTGCATTTTTTTCATTTCTTCTTTCATCTCCCAAAGGAGCATATATCTTCAACAAATTTATGCCAAGTCTTCCTGTCCTGTGCCATCAGGTCAAGGTCTTTCCATATCTTTTTCATTCCGTTATGTCTGTCTCCAGTTCTCTTTTCCACGTGTTCTTTGGTCATCCTCTACCTCTGTTACTCTGGGGATTCCAGAACAGGGTTTATCTGGTAGTGCTGTCAACAAGTTTTCTCAGTGTATATCTTTATCCATCTCCAGCATCTTCTTCTCATTTCTTGTTCGCTGGCGCTTTTCTAGTCCTTGTCGTTAGTTCCACATTAATCATCTTGTCATACAATGTCAATCCTGTTCTACACAAGCATCCATTTATGAAAGTCTAGCTTTTTGTTTGTTCTCCATGTTTCAGAGCCGTACAATAGGACTGACTTGACATTTGAATTGAAAATCCTGATTTTTGTGTTGGACCTGATTTCTTGTGATCTCCATATATTTCCCAATGCGCTAAAGGCTCCTCTAGCCTTTTGTCCTCTTGTTCTAATATCATTGTCTGTCCCTCCAGCTATGTCTATATTGCTGCCAAGGTATTGTTGTTTAACTAGGGCTGCTGAGCTTATCGCTCTTTTGCAGCCAATACCAGGTTGAAGGTTCCTTGGTATTATCTACACTGTAGATCTAGGGCTTTTCCTGTGGCTCTTCTGCCATTCCGAAACGTGCTGAGTTGAAGTCATGAGCTCCAGTTTGTCTTGCATTTAAAGGATCTTCACATCTGGTTCCAAGCTAGGAGTAAGAAGCACGTGGCATACTTTACATTCCCCACCATCCAAGGGGCTCTCCCAATGAATTGTCACTTCCTGCACAGAGCCACTTCTCATCTCCCCACTGGGTCCATATTGCAATCCTCCTACATGCAGTCAACCAGGTCCCGAGAGTTATGTCTCGGGCTCAAGTGACTTCTCCAAGCTTAGTGTGCAATGCTTGGTTCTCAACAGTTTTACCACAGGGGGAATCCTTGGAAGTGTGTGGATGATTTCAAGAGTCAATGAAGGTGTAATCAGCTTCACAGATAGAGGTTCACTTCCACTCTGTATATTCTGCATAGCTGGTGGTCATATAAAGATGACTCCAGATATGCCTCCATGCATGCTGCCAAGGTATATGTATGTTTTTATATCTTTTAGTGGTGTTTCTTCCAGTACAGTCTTGTTATCATTTCTTGCATTTAACCTCATTATCGTAGTTTTCTCCCTGTCTATTTTCAAACCCACTTGCTGTGATCTCTTATCAAGTATTTAAATTTTGTCTTGCATCTGATTACGGTTATGGGACAGAAGTGCCTGGTCATCAGCAAAATCTTGATCGTCAAACTGCTTAGTCAGATAAATAAGGGGGCCGCTTTAAAACTGGTAAGGGTAGTAATACATACATTAAAAAAGAAAACGGTATGGAACCAGTTTTGCCAATTAACTGCGCACAGGAAACGCGGGATGTTTCAGGGTTCACTCTTCGTCATGTAGACAAAATGCTGAATACATTTTAAAAAAAAAAACAATTGATGAGTGATTAGAACTGGTGCTATCATTGGACCACCTAGGCAGCCACCTAGAGCGCAGGCCTCAGTGGAGAAAGAAACAGCAGTTTGAGCATGAGGTCCAAGAAAAGGCTTAGACATGGTTATACAATCTGTTAAAGAGAGATTCCAGTAGCGACAACAATATAATTCCTTATTTGGTTTCCTGTATGATACACACACATGCAGGATCAACAGAAAATCTACTGAAGATGTACTGCAAGAATTTGGAAAAATCATTGATGCACAATGGAAACAAAGATATTGATGCTGATGATCTGTGCTGTGAACTTAAAGCAATAGCTTCTTCTTCTTTGATCCTTAGCCGCCGACCGTCAAAGCAGTCAGTGGCCATCACGCCTAGTGGCGTCTTGTAGGGCAACAACAAATTGATTCCACTTTGCTCGGTCGGTGGCCATCCTTCGTACAGTTCCCCAACTCTGGTTCATTCTTTGCATCTCAGCCTCCACAGTCCTCCGCCAGGTTGTTTTTGGTCGGCCTCTTTTCGTTTTCCTTCAGGGGTCCAAAGCATAGCTGTTCTTGTGATGGCATCGGGGTCTCTTCTGAGGACATGACCCAACCACAAGGAGTACTTTGCCTCATCTCTCTCTAAATCCCGTTACATTGAGGCATATTGGGAATATGGTGTTAGGCCCATATTTTCTTGACCGTCGGCACACTAGGGGTGATGTTGTCAGCATCACGCCAGCCACCTTAACCTTCCCAGAGTTGCTCTGGTACCCATTAGGAAGCCAGTGCACTAACCACTATGCTACCGCACTTCGCCTCATACTTCACTAAAAACTCCTGGATAATATGCCTAATGTTTCTTTTGCTTTAAGGTGCTATGTTGCTATCTTATTTTATACATCACATCCTTTCTCACTGAGATTTGTAGTCAGACTCTTCAGCGTTTTTAAGGAAAGAAGTTTGTGAATAGTTCCCGATTTTCTTTCATTATTCCTAGCCTGTGCTTTCCCATGATTTCTTCAAAGCTGGTGTTGTCTATACCTATCTTTGCATTCAGGTCACTGCTGCAAATACATGCGTATACTGTTGCACAGTGGGATGGTGGTACATGGAAGATGGTCAGTTCGTTCTAGAGTTACTGGATAGTTTGAAGGTGGTGTTGTACAGGTGTAGCAATAGGCCACCACTGTGGCAATGGCGTCATGGTGGTTCCAGGAACACTGTTGTAGGATGTATGGAGTGATGTTGTGTGCGCTGATATAGGCGTTCAGCTATATCAGGCTTACACAGGTGGCCGACCAAAGGTGTGTGTATGAGTAGATATCAAAGAGTGCGAATGCGTGTAGTTCTGGGGCAAGTAAATGGTGATCACACACACCCAAAGGCACACATTATAGTCAGAAAATATTAGAACTGCGAGTGGCGTTTATCACAGTTTAATACGTTACACTAACAAATGTTGACATCACAAAATACACTGTCACAGCAATGACCATAGTACATCATGGAGATAATGACAAATCAGCATCCATAATTAGTATGACTGGCGTATATGTATATTATAGCCTTCCATGGCTTTGCAGTATTACAAATAATTTCATTGTCTCCTCTGGCGATCAATTCATAGAATTCTTTATAAACAATCTCCTTGTCTTCTCTGGCAATCCAGACATATAATACGCCGAATGAGTTCATGGCTAAGTGGTACCATAAATAATCTTCTTATCTTCTCTAGCAATCCAGTCATATACTTCGCCGAACGAGTTCATGGCTAAGTGATACCATAAATAATCGTCTTGTCTTCTCTGGCAATCCAGACATATAATTCTTTATAATAATCTCTGCATCAGGAGAAAGTCACCTCAATGTCAGCCAACCATCTTGGGCTGATAGCAAAGCTCTAAGCTACACAAAATAGTTTAAAGGGTATTTTTACCTTCACTGTCCTCCCAGAAATAAACCACAAAAAACGTACGCCATCCTTGGCTCTCAGACATATGCCAGAATTATGACAAGGCAAAAATCTCAAACATTTTTACCACACATGACTTTTGTTCCCGATCAAACAGACAGAGAAATATGGCTGACCTCCCTGGTCAAGCGCCAGAGCGAAACTGTCACGAGATATCGCAATCAGTTCCCGCCAGATCATTCATGCATGCGCAAATCCTTGCATGGCGTGAGTTAGTTCACAACAGGAATGTCACCCATCAGAATTTTGTAGTCTGGTGTAAAATGCTTCTTTCACAGACTCTTCTTTATTTTTGTTTGGTGCATAACATTGGATGAAGTTTACCTCTATTTTCTTTTTTAGCTGATTTGAATGTTGCTGTTAAGATTCTTGGTCCCACTGTTCCAATTCTATGAATGCTTCTGTAGATAGCATTAGAGCTAACCCCTCACTGTGGATAGAGCTTTCTTCTTCATGTCCTGAGGTCACTACCATTTCTCCTGTGATCAGTTTCTTCTTCTCTGTGTCCTACCACCTAGTCTTGCAGAATCCCAGGATATCTATCTTATAATTCATCATTACTGCTGCCACCTGTACTATTTTCCCTTGTTCGATCAATGTCCTAACATTCTAGGTGCCAAATCTTGAGGTTCTCGTAGAAGAAAGAAAGTTAATCAGCAACACAGACTCCTTTTGGCTTTCTTGTTGTTGCATCACGCGCCTCCCTGTTTGAAGACCTCATGTCTTGAGTTTTATTGTCCTTAGTTGACCATTGTTTGTTGAAGTTTTCGTGGTTTAACATTTTTTACAGGAGGGGGTAACCTGCCCCATGTCCAACCCTCAGTCACTGTTTACGAATGCATGGTAGGGAACAGTGTTACTATTCTTTGCTTCCCTTTCAGGCTCTGGTAACATGAGTGGTTTTATTTTATTTGTTAAACAGATATATGTCCTGTAATAATGACACATACAATTTTGTCAATTGCATACCAGATACACCAGATCCAGCCGGGCATGTCATTTACAACCTTGTTTAATTTCAATGCTGTTTTCACTGTCATCTGTCCATGTTCTTGCAAGGAGCTCTTATGCTGCATCACTTGTTAAGAGTGGGCAATTTTATATTAGTTTATATATTCTTCTTGGTTTCAGACTTGGCAATTACAATGTTTGAGTTCTTCGCTTTTCTATTTCCTTGGGCAATATGAATGTCAGTCCCTGAGATTGTCTTGCTTCTGGGTCTTTGTGTTTTGAATACAGATATTTTAATGCTAGCCTTGGTTTTCCTGCTATGATGTGATGGTTGTCACACAGTCCAGTTATTAAAATACAGTAGAACTCCATTTATCCAAACCCCAATTATCCGAACATCCAATTATCCGAACACTTTTTCCAGAAAGAAAAAAATCAGGAGCCACCAGTCATGTTAGACTACATTTCTGAATCTTTTGATGCGGCAAGCTTCAAATGTGTGCGAACAATTTGTAGAGGATATGATGGGCTAATGGTCGGTCGCTTACGTACAAGAAGTCGGTTAGATCATAAAGTCAGTTAATATCTGGTTTACCAATCCAGTGTACGAGTGCGTTCTAGGCAGAACACTGGCTAAACAGACAGTTCAACTTAAAATAATTGTGTCTGCTACTACAGCAGAATAATTTTGGTGTACAAGTATTTCTCTGTGCGATAAGGCATCTTCCAGTAAGCCTAAAGCATATAAAAGGAACCGCAATGTTTTGACAATTGAAACGAAAACAGATATTATCAAGAGACTAGGAAAAGGTGAAACTGTGTCTTCACTTGCGAGGATTTTCAATGTTGGGAAAGCTACCGTCTCTGACATCAAAAGTAACAAGGATAAAATTATGACTTTTGCATCGAAATTGGATAGTGAAAATGGGTCGAAGAAACACAAAACCATGAGAAATGCGAAAGATTTGAAATTGGAAGAGGCTTTTTATATATGGTTTGTGCAAAGAAGAAGCAAAGGGGAACCTATCTCTGGCTCTCTATTGTGTGAAAAGGCACTTCAGTTCAACAATCAACTTGACGGTCATTCCTGACTTTAAGGCTAGCCAGGGATGGTTAACAAACTTTAAATCTCGTTATGGCATACGAGAATTGGAGATTCAAGGGGAATCTTTATCTAGCGATGCAACTGCCGCTGAAAATTTTAAAGAAACATTCTTGGCTTTTTTTGGAAGAAGAAGGTTATTCACTCGATGATGTGTATAATGCCGATGAGACTGGCTTATACTGGAAATCATTGCCTCAGAAATCACTTGCATCTCACCACGAAGCATCTGCCCCTGGGTTTAAAAAGTGCAATTTTGGTAGCCGCGAATGCCAGTGGAAGTCATCGTTCACCGGTGCGGTGCTAATGATTGGCAAAGCCAAAAAACCACGTTGTTTAAAGAATGTGACATGTCTCCCATTGTGCTACAAAGCACAGAAGAGTGCTTGGATGAATAGTGAAATATTTCTTGATTGGTACGAGTATACAAATCAGTTCATCCCAAATGTGAAGAGGTTGAGAGAACAAGAAAAGAAAACTGGAAAAGTATTTTTTCTACTGGACAATGCACCACCTCATCCAGAGACGGATACATTGAATGCAGTTGATGCAAATTTTAAAGTAATTTTTCTGCCTCTCAATGTAACAGCACTGATTCAACCAATGGATCAGGGTGTTATAGCAAAGCTTAAAAAGATGTACAAGAAGGAAGTCCTGCGTCGTTTATTGTTGGCTGAAGATGAAGAAAGTGTGGTGGCATTTTCCAAAAAACTTAATCTCAAAGACTGCTGCTATATGTTAGCTGATGCTTGGACCACCCTGTCACAGGATAATCTCAACAAGGCTTGGAATAGATTGCTTGGGAAAAAGGAGGAAATGAAACTACTGCAGTGGACACAAATGATGATTGTATAAATGAAGTTGTGGAACTGTTTCAAGCAATGCCCGGATTTTCGGACTGTGACAAAGATGATGCACACATGTGGCTAGAAGATGATAATGATTCTGGTTTTCAGTTTTTGAATGACGAAGAAATGTTGTTTTTGTGCAAGAAGAAAACCAAAATGCATGTAGTGACCGATGATAAAGACTCCTGAGAAGTACATGATGTACTTGTAGATTATGAAGAAAACCCAAAACGTCGACCAAGTCCTGAAGAGGCCTTTATAGCACTAGAAACAGCGATGGCTTGGTACGAGCAAGAAGATGACAGCTGTCCTACACAGCTTCTGCTGTTGAAGGGAATGCGGGACTTAGCAGCCAAAAGGAGACTATCCAGTTTGGTGCAGAAGAGGATTCCTCATTATTTTAAATAGTGGGCTACATCTGTGCAAGTACATGTATACGTAAGTTGCGCCTGGTTTTGAATCGTTTGCAATGTTATTTTGAAAACATTTCTCTTTCTTAAAAAAAAAAATAATTAATGCTGTACAAGTAGAACATGCACTGCAGTGTAATGAAAGATTTTGGTGATACAGTGATCTAATACAGTGTGGGTATTATTATTACAGCACAATTAAATATGTTTTATAGTGTATTTTCCTTGTGATGGTTAATTATTTTTTAGAAATATGTGTACATGTACTCGATACATTATGTAATCCAATTATCCGAACATTTGATTATCCGAACGATGCTCGGTCCCATGGGGTTCGGATAAATGGAGTTCTACTGTACTTAAGATGTATTTTTTTAAAATTTCATTGTCGGACTACATTTTTGCTTTGTCATCAGCCTGATGGTCCTTGTCATTATATATTTAGTTTTTTTGATGTCTGAAAGCATTGCTAGTTAAAACAAAAAAAGATTTTGGACCTCTTGTGGCGTTCACAGAGATAAATAAATTTTCTTTACTGCAACAGATACATACTAAGTAGTTGGAGGAAGGTTGCGGAAGAAAATTAACTTAGTTAATTAGTGACTGGGACCCCAAGATGCAGCAATAGTGAATGCAGTCAGCGACCCATAGCTTGTCTGCTTGCATCGGGATCAGCGAACCAGAGCTGATCAAGACCGTACTCCACCTCTGCGTGGTGGTCCTGGAAACAGTCTGCAGCAGTGCAGTCTGGCTGAGCGAGTACGGATCGAAATGGGAAGGCAAACCCGGTCCCTAAAAAATGCCGTGCAGAAGTCGGATGTGTCGACCGAAAGGTGCAGATATCACAGCTTAGGCGCAAACAGACACAACGCAACCACCGTCCTTTTCAGGGCGAATGAGGAAGAAGAAGAAGGAAGATTAGTGACTATTTTAGATTTTGTCAGTTTTGTGCAAATTAAATAGTACAGTAGAGCACCGCTGGTACATATCCTTTATTTTAACTTGCAAATGTATATAACATCCTAATAACATGCTTACACTACTATATATTAAGTGTTAGGCTAAGAGAAAAAAAAATGATATGAAAGTAAAATGAATATACAGTATTTCAAGTAAAAGGCTTATTACTCCTTTTTTAAAATCACTACTGCGCTTATATGCCATTGTAATTAATAAATGAAAAAAAATATTAGATGTAAAATAATATAATTTTAAAAATTCGGAAAATTGCCAGAATACAGAGAAACGTTTTTAGCGCACAAATACTGTAAACAGGCTGAGTTACTGACAATAAAATGATGCCCAATGTCAGACAGAGAAGATCAGAAAAGTGCCGAACATAATGAACATGTATACAATTCTTCTTCATCATTTGCTCTCAAATAACCACATCTGTTTCTCTGTGTATAATTGAAAACCGCTGTATTAACTGAATGTCGAAAATTGGGACCCAACTAATAAATATTCTTCATGGGTCTCATGCTGCCATCAATGGTACCTATACCTTGTAGCGGTATGGCAGCTTGCGTACCCTGACAAACCCCAGAGCTATGCCAGTGGGAGTTTTACTCCTGGTAGGTTCAACCAAGCTGGACTGGTCTGTGTGGGTAGGGGTCAGACAAAAGCTGGTACCCTGGTCCTCCAGGTTGGGGGTTTTAGCATAGGGCTGACACCCCTGTCTATGTAAAAAAAATAATGAAGTTACGGAAACAACATCAAATGAACAAACTTTGCTGCGGGATGGACATTCGGAGTCTGTGGCTCGTATGACTGTCAGTGGTGAAAGCCGAAAGGAAGCCACTGACATGAAAACGGATGTCCTGACCGCAAAACAGGATACAAGAATAGGATTTTGGAATGTCAGGACAATGTACGAGACAGGTAAACTAAGACAGGTCACGGCAGAAATGAGAAACTATAGGTTACACATCCTGGGGATAAGCGAGAGCAGATGGACAGGGGCAGGAAAAGTCAAAACAGCAACAGGAGAAACAGTACTTTACTCTGGAAGAGAGGATGGACAGCACAGTGAAGGCGTAGCCATTATTCTACAGAAAGTGATAGAAAGGACATTACTGGAATGGAAACCCATCAACAACAGACTGATACGATTGAGATTGAGAGGGAGATTCACCAACACTACAATAATACAATGCTACGCACCAACGAATGATAGCGATGAGGAGGTCAAGGATGAATTCTATCAACAACTGCAGAAAGAAATGGAGGACACACCTAGATATGATCTTGTTATAGTAATGGAGACCTCAATGCGAAAGTTGGTACACACAATACATATAATGAAAGAACAATGGGGAAATGCGGCAGCGGAATAGCAAACGAAAATGGGGATAAGCTAATAAGTTTCTGTAGCATTAACAACCTGGTCATTGGAGGAACACTTTTCCCACATAAGGAAATTCACAAGTTAACATGGGAATCACCAAATGGTCAGGACAGAAACCAGATAGACCACATCATGAATAACGGTAGATGGAGACATGCATTACAAGATGTGAAGGTAAGAAGAGGTGCAGATGTGGGAAGCGATCACCATTTAGTAGTAGCAAAACTGAAAGTGAAACTAAGAAGGGCTGGACCAACTGTAACTACACAGAAAAGGTTTGACATCAGCAAATTGAAGGACCCCCTTACCAGAAAAGCTTTTGCGGCCGACATTAAGAAACGATATCAATTTGCCAAAAGCCAGGAAAAGACATTGACTGATGATATAGACCAGAATTTCAACACCATTTCAACAATATATAAGGAAAGCAGCAAATCATGCTTAGGATTCCAGGAAAGGAAGAAGCAAGACTGGATAACACCAGAAACACTAAACACCATAAAGATGAGAAAGGAAATGAAAAGAAAGAAAACAGAAGCGAAGTCCCCCAGGTTAAAGCAACTATATAGCGAACAGTACAGTCAACTGGACAGGGAAGTTAAACGCCAAACCCGAGCCAACAAAAGGAATTTCCTAGACGATCTTGCAAAACAGGCAGAAGAGGCAGCACTGAGAAATGAACAAAGTACAGTATACAAAATAACTAAATTCATCAGCGGAAAACAAGGTGCAAACAATATTACATTAGTAAGAGATAAGCAAGGAAATCTCATCACGACAGCAGAGGGACAAGAAACAAGATGGGCAGAGCACTTCAGAGAAACTCTGAACAAGGAAATACCAGAGACACAATTGAATGTTCCTGAGGCTGAAAACGATCTAGATGTAAATACAGACATTCCACGAAAAGAAGAAATCATCACAGCAATCAAAGGGTTAAAGAACGGTAAAGCTCCGGGCCATGATAACTTAAATGCAGAGCTATTTAAGACAGACCCTGAGCTAGCAGCAGAACTATTAGAACCACTATTTGCACAAGTGTGGAAAACGGGGACAACACCATCAGAGTGGAACAAAGGAATAATTGTCAAATTGCCCAAGAAGGGAGATCTATCAGACTGCAATAATTGGAGAGGAATCACTCTTCTCTCAGTTCCCAGCAAAATACTAGGCAGGATAATTATACAGAGAATTTCAAAGGCAGTAGACTACAAACTGAGGAAAGAACAAGCAGGATTTAGAAAGAACAGAAGATGTGTAGACCATATATTCACTCTCAGGAACATTATAGAGCAGTGCTCAGAATGGCAAAGACAGCTTTACATAAATTTTGTTGATTTTGAAAAGGCTTTTGACAGCATACATAGGGACAGTTTATGGAAAATACTGAGGGCTTATGGAATTCCAAGCTGCATAGTGTCAATCATAAAAAGCCTCTATGCCAACTTTACGTGTAGTGTTGGGCAGAGCAACCTAACCTTCGAAGTGAAGACAGGAGTACGACAGGGATGCCCCTTATCAACCACTCTATTTTTAACAGTCATAGACTGGGTGATGCGCCAGACAACAGAGGGCAGTCCAAGAGGAATAAGATGGACTACATTTTCAACATTGGAAGATCTGGAATATGCAGATGACATTGTATTGCTGGCACATTCACATCAACACATCCAGGAAAAAACGGATAGACTAAATAAATTTAGCCAGCAGGTGGGCTTGAACATCAATTTAAAGAAGTCTGAGGTCATGACGCTCAATGTGAGCAACCCTGAGCCCATATCAGTAAGGAATCAGCAACTGGTACAGACAGATACCTTCACATACCTAGGAAGCATAGTAACACCAGACGGTGGGGCAGGCAAAGACATCAACATCAGAATGAATAAGGCAAGAACAGCCTTCTTTAGCCTAAAAAACATCTGGAAGTCCTCCCAATACAGCACAAGCACAAAATTAAGATTATACCAGAGTTGCGTGCTTTCTGTGCTTCTCTATGGTGCGGAATGCTGGAGAGTCACAGAGAAGGAAATGTCAAAATTGTCCTCTTTTCACACAACATGCCTAAGAAAAATTCACCGAATCTTTTGGCCGAATACCATCACCAACCAAGATCTGCTTACTCGTAGCAAGCAAGAGGACATGCATACCATCATAGCTGGCAGACGCTGGAGCTGGGTTGGTCATGTCCTCAGAAGAGACCCCGATGCCATCACAAGAACAGCTATGCTTTGGACCCCTGAAGGAAAGCGAAAGAGAGGCCGACCAAAAACAACTTGGCGGAGGACTGTGGAGGCTGAGATGCAAAGAATGAACCAGAGTTGGGGCACTGTACGAAGGATGGCCACCGACCGTGCAAAGTGGAATCAATTTGTTGTTGCCCTACAGGACGCCACTAGGCGTGATGGCCAATGACTGCTTTGACGGTCGGTGGTTAAGGATCAAAGAAGAAGATGGGTCTCATGATCTTTATATTTATGTTCATGTTTTTCTTTGTTTTTCTTAATTTTCTTTTTTTTTATAAATCCTTCTTCAGGATGTCTCATTGAATCAGAGGCGAGAAAATCGGTGCATGAAGGATGAGGACTTGCCTGTAAACTGTTCAGAGGGTGCTGAGAAAAGTGTTGACCAAGAGGATTCCACAGAAGAGCTGTTGAAACAAGAGGTATTGTTCTTTGTCTGTGTAGAGGTTATATATATATATATATATATGTGTGTGCATATATATATGTAGGTACCCCAAACCGGCCGCTTTTTTGGTTGACAACGCACGAAAGTTGAGAAAACTGAGGAAAATTCGTCAAGTTTAAGTCGTCGCTGTCCCTTTGCTATTAAGCGGATTGTAATAAAATTTATATCACGATACTCATTATCCTCTTCTCTTTTGAAATGTATTAATTCCCGAATAATAAAAGTTATTGAAGTATTTTTTTACTAATAAAAACTAACAGCAACGTTACGCGTAGTTTGCCCGGGCGCGCGGCCAACTCTCGGCGTTTTTGCCTCACCCCGCTTCATTCAAACGGGTTTCGCTTGACCAGCAACGTCTGATTTGCATACTATTTTCACCATTATGATGGGAAGATGCATATCTTTAATTTGGTATATTGCAAGCTGTAGAAAACAACGTGGAAGACGTCGATTTCTCAAAGGGAAATTGAAATTTTACAAGATGTGACATTTTAAATGTTGTTATAATTGTTTGCAATTTATGAGAAGATTTGGGAGCCATTTTCCTTTATTCGTGTGAAATTTTAAAGACTTCTGATATTTGCTGGTGGAGCTAATTGACTTTGAGTAAGTCCTGTATCGCTCAAGCTAGGCCTAGAAATTTAGCGAAAAATAGCGAGGCTGTTCCATCGGCCGTCATAACTTCCGATGTCATCAAGATTGAGACGCCACTTTTATTGGCTCATGTGCAAACATCATCACATCTTCTGATTTGAGGTTGACTATACGTAAGTATATCATTTATTAACAATGTTCTGAACTTCAAATGTAAAATTTACAATAGTTTTAATATTATTTAGCAATTTAACACGATCGCACAGTTTTTGTGTAACAACGTGGATTGAATTGTTATCACCGCTTCAGACATTCGCACAACAATCTAATTTTTTCAAGAGCTTGAACAGCTAATTTGAATAAAAAAAAGTTATGAAGGTGTTTTTTGAATATTGGGTGGATAATGATTTAAAGTTTTTAAGGTTCGTCGTGATTTTCAATGCACTACATGTATGATATAATAATGGTATGTTTAATGCTCTATACATGTAAAGAAAACTCACTTCTGGAATTTTACTGTTGCATATGACTCATACTACGATGGTATAAAAAACATTTTTTAATGCTAGTAACCAGTTGTTTTATCACAAAATAGCGTTTAGATATTGTTAATTATTGTTTACATGTTGTTAATTATTGCCTACAAATGATTTTTTAATTGAAATATGGACAGTATTTAAAAAAAAAAAAAAAAAAATCTTAATTTTTACATTTTTTTCTTCCCCTGCGACAAATTGGCCTCTGGACATATTTTAAAAAATTATACAAGAACAAACTGATGTTCAAATCCTCTGAAAAAAATTGGGTTGTATTTGTGTAGTATGCAGATTAATATGTACAAATTTAAAGCTTGTACCTTTTATATTTTTTGAAATATGATGTTGTGAAAATTGATGTTCATGCAAAATACTACATTTTTTGGTAATGATTTGCAATATTTGGTCTAAAATATATTGATAATTATTCATGATATAGCCCTATAGTTTTCTTTATGTGATCAGTGTATTGCAGACTGTATGCTGTTTATCAGAGAAGGTTCTAAGATTATTTTTAAGAAAACGGGAGCACTCTGAAGTTGGTGTGATGTAACTTTTTTAACTTTGCGAAAGTACATACACTTTTTAAAATGCCGTAACATTTTTATTTTTTGTCCGATTTTAAAAAATTAAGTACCCAATTTCATGGTTTTCCAAGAGCTTCCAAACTGCATTGTTTTCTCTGGTGTTTCTGTGCAAACAAAAATCACTTTGTGGTACCTAATATATGTGTGTATATATATGCGTGTGTGTATATATATATATACATATATATATATAATCTTTTTCATATGATTTGCTAATTGTTGTATATAAGATGGAGGTGGGTGTGTGCTTCTGCACTTAAGCACTGGTACACAAATAAAGGGTGTCAATGGCAACAGCTAAATTCTCAAGTAACTTAAGAGCAGAGGCCTTGGAAACTGCAGCAGAAGTTCTAATGACAGAAGAAAGCATCAAGAGATAAGTTCAGTTCAAAGATGCTTACTTATTTAGTTGTTCCCCTTCTACCGTGAGGTGTAGAGGTCATTTCACAGGTGCACTGTCAGCAATTGTAATGCTGAGGAGCCAGAAAATGCAGACCTGGATGACCTAACAGTAGTGCTTCACAAACTATGAATCAAAATGGTTGTGATGCAATGGATTCCATTTCATTGTAGCATCCGCAGCAATGAAGAGGCAGACAGATTGGCAAAGGAAGGTAGAAAGCTACCTCGACCTGATAAAAGCATAGCTCAAAGTGTTTCATCCGAACCATACAGAAGCAATTGGAATGCAGAGCATCTGGGACACACACAAAATGATGCACATCCAGAAGAGAGCAAGTGATAATCTTCAGACTCTACACGGGCCACAACATATTGGGATATCATTTTTTCAACAAGCTAAAGATAGGAACTAATGATGGGTGTAAATGTCTTCTTCATCTTTGATCCTTAGCCGCCGACCGTCAAAGCAGTCAGTGGCCATCACGCCTGGTGGTGTCTTGTAGGGCAACAACAAATTGATTCCACTTTGCTCAGTCGGTGGCTATCCTTCGTACAGTGCCCCAACTCTGGTTCACTCTTTGCATCTCAGCCTCCACAGCCCTCCGCCAAGTTGTTTTCGGCCGGCCTCTCTTTCACCTTCCTCCAGGGGTCCATAGCACAGCTGTTCCTGTGATGGCATCGGGGTCTCTTCTGAGGACATGGCCAATCCAGCTCCAGCGTCTGCCAGCTATGATGGTGTGCATGTCCTCTTGCTTGCTCCGAGTAAGCAGATCTTGGCCGGCGATGGCACCCAGCCAAAAGACTTGGTGTCCCTTTCCCAGGCATGTTGTGTGAAAAGATGACAATCTTGACACCTCCCTCTCTGCCACTCTCCAGCACTCCACACTACAGAGAAGCACAGAAAGCACACAGCTCTGATATAATCCCAATTTTTTTCCTGTGCTGCACCGAGAGGGCCCTCAGATGCCACCTAGACTAAAAAAGGCTGCTCCCGCTTTGTCCACTCTGCTGCTGATGTCCTCGCCTGCTCCGCCTTCTGGCATCACCATGCATTCCAGGTATGTGAAGGTGCTCGTCCACCCCCAGCCCCTGATTCCTTACCGATATGGGCTCAGGACCAAACAAATTGAGATAGCATCTATTCAACAAGCTAAAGATAGGAACTACCGATCAGTGTAAATGTGGCACTGATAAAATGACTGCTAAACATCTGCTTCAAAGATGCCCAACATATGAGGAACATAGGAAGCACATATGGCCATCAGCAGTACCATTTTAGGAAAAAAACTATGGAGATGCAGATAGCCTAAAGCTGACCACTGCCTTTCTTTGAAAATATTCAGGTTGACGTCTGAGAGTGTATGAAGAAGAAGAAGGATATGCATCTGTTGCTATTTTTCTGCATAAGGAGTTTAGCAAAAATATTTGCTATCGTGTTATCTATTGCTCTGTGCAGTGAAAACGTAACAAGATCCATAGACGATTTTCTAGGAATGTCACTCTGTGAACTCTATAAGGAAGTGTAAAACACTGCTAGTCTCAGTCTTTATAGTTCTTAAGTGAAAGAGAGCTAAAGGAAATAATTTATATGAAGAAAAAAAAAAGAAGGCCATAGCCTAAATATAAGGAAAGAAGCGAGCATATGAGTTCTCATAAAACATAATTTACATCTCAAAGCAAGAATACAACAGAAAAGAAAAAAAAAGGCGCACATCTAGAATTTTAGAGCTAAGAAAAATGTGTTGAAGCAAATAAGGACTTGAAAAAGAAGTATCAGTAGCATTAGAAAATGTACAGATGACTTGGCAAGAGAAATGGTAGAAGTCAGATTTTGTGCAGCAGTACAAATACACTGTCTGAGAATTCAAGTATCCAGATGTATCTAAGTTACTTACTTACTTACTTAGTCGTTCCCCTTCTACCGTGAGGTGTAGAGGTTTGGAAGAGAGAGCGCCAGACTATCCTATCGGCTGTCTTCCTCCTGGCCTGGTTCTATTCTAGTCCTCGGTCCTTCAAAGATTGTCTAATGTTGTCCTCCCAGCAGACTCTGGGTCGTCCTCGGGGACTGGATCCTTGGCTCTTTGTTTCCCATGCTTGTCGTGGTAGCCGATCTTCTCCCATTCTGCAGACATGGCCAAACCATCTTAATTGGGACTGTTCTACTTGGGTCTGCAGGGGGTAGGATTTAAGGCCTTGACGTATCGTCTGGTTGCATACCATGTCTCTTCTTGTTACTTCAGCCACCTTCCTCAGATACCTCATTTCTGAGGTTTGGATCTGGCTTTTATGGGTTGTAGTCATTGCCCATGACTCGCATCCATATATCAAGACTGGGACATAGGTGGAGCGGTATACAGCCATCTTCGTTTTCTTACCAACCTCTCTCTTGCTGAGGAATCCTCGATTTATGGCCTGAAAAAGTCTCCCAGCTGCTGCTTTTCGAGTAGCCAACTCTTCTTTGATGCCTCCCTTTCGGTCTATAATAGCTCCGAGGTATTTAAAGTGGTCGACCTGCTCCAGGACCTGTTCTCCCAGCTTAATCTGAAGTCTTCTTTCTTCTTGTGATACCACAGATTTCTTCTCGTGATATCACCATGGATTTTGTTTTAGAGCTGCTTATGACCATCCCTCTCTTCTCCAGCTCTTCTTTCCAGACTTGCAGGTTGGATTGGAGATGTGCCTCTGATTTAGCAATCAGGGCAACATCTGTTATTTCTGTCTCAGTCCTCCTGTTCTTCACTTTGAGTTGAATTTGGCAGATGTTTCAAGAATGTCAAATTTTTCTGTTCTCTGGGACATGTCCAAAGAGTTCTGACTATGCACTTTATTATGTTGACTTCCTGCTGTTTCTCTGAGGACTTACTCATGTGATTTTCTGGCCGTCCAAGGTGTCTGCTACATCCTTCTTAAGAATCATAACTACGCTGCCTCCAATTTTCTCTCCTACTGTTTGCTTATTGCCTAGGTCTCACATCGTCCTCATCATTTTCCTTTTCACTCACCATGGAGCCAGTGCTACACCTGGTCCCCTTGCAGGAAGCACGCACCAAACATTCACGTGCTGCTACAGTGATGGGTTTCTGCATCAATTTGTTTTACATGATGAGGTTGCCAGCAAAACCTCGTATTAGTCACCTTGTACGATATGCCTGACGGAGCAGTGGTCTTATTCTTTCTGTGTGTTATCGGGGACCTACATGAGAACTACATGGGTCTGGTCTCACATGGTTAACTATTTCTCTTCCATGAGCCGCATGGCATGCCATGATATTGTACAATATTCACCCATTTGGTTGTAGTCAGAATTTCTCATGTTTCAGTAGTACATGATATAACACAAGTTTGTATGTTGCGTATAAGACTTACAACACTTCAGAATATTTCTCCACCAGTTTACAACGATTTTATTTATATCATGAGTTATTTTCTCATGGACATGTATGTTTCGTTTTATTGCCTGCATAAGTTTTAAAAATTTCTGGGAAAGAAAGAGTTAAAGTAATATAGGATGAATAAAACACTATATATTCTCTTCCTCATTGCCAAAGGTATGTTTCCCATATCAGTTCTTGCCTTCATTGTTGGCGCTTGCCATCTGCTGATATGATATAAATTTTCAAATCAAGTGTCAAATCGGTCCTATTGTTGTATGGCTCTGAAACATGAACAATAAAAAAAACCAAAAAGTTACAGACATTCATAAATGGATGGTTTGAAATATAGAAGAATTGAAATGCTACGATAAGGTCATCACCTTTGGAAATGACAAAAACGAGACACGTACCAATGGAACAAGGGATGAGAAAAAGAAGACGGTGATGGATAGGACAAACATCGAGGAAACCTGTACCAGGCAGTCATTATTCTGGAATCCCCAGGACAAGAGAAGTAGAGGCAGACCAAAGAACACATGGAGAAGAGAACTGGAGATAGAAATGAAAATGATGAGGATGACTTGGAAAGACTTTGAGATGATGTGTGTGATAGGAAGACTTTGAGATGATGTGTATGATAGGAAGACTTTGAGATGATGTGTGTGATAGGAAGACTTTGAGATGATGTGTGTGATAGGAAGACTTTGAGATGATGTGTGTGATAGGAAGACTTTGAGATGATGTGTGTGATAGGAAGACTTTGAGATGATGTGTGTGATAGGAAGACTTAGCATTATTAGTTGAAGGTCTTCCCTTCTACAAATATTTTACATACTAGAGAACAAATCTTAAAAAAATGTATGCCAAGTCTCTGTCTTGAGCCATTTGTTCAATGTCTCTCCATGCCTTTGTTATCCCTGGCATGTCTAGTCTGTAGCTCCTTTCTTCATGTGCTTTCAGTCTCCCTCCATTTCTTCTTTGAGCTTCCAGAATAAAGAGTGCTATTTAGCTGGTTTCCTCAAAATATGTACTATCAAATGCCCAATACAAATATATCTTTTGAAGAGGCAAAGAGTTTTATCTGAATCAGATACAGGAATACATGAGATGCAGAGCATCCAGGCCACACACAAAATGATACATATTACCAGCTCAGCATAAGAGAACACATAGTAATCTTCAGACTCCGCACGGGCCACAACAGATTAGGGTACCATCTATTCAACAAGCTAAAGATAGGAACTATCAATGAGTGTAACTGTGGCATAGATAAAATTACTGCTGAAGATCTGCTTCAAATATGCCCAGCATATGAGCAACATAGAAAGCACAAAGGGAAGTTCGATTCCTGGAAAAACTTTATGGAGATACAAATAGCCTCAAGCTGACCACTGCTTTCTTTGATAATATTCAAGTAAACGTCTGAGAGTGTACAAGAAGACAAACAAAATGTCAGTGTCTTG
This sequence comes from Oreohelix idahoensis, assembly GCA_024509875.1. Lineage (NCBI taxonomy): Eukaryota > Metazoa > Mollusca > Gastropoda > Stylommatophora > Oreohelicidae > Oreohelix > Oreohelix idahoensis. Next base: position 35,116 of record JAMPIV010013591.1, read on the forward strand.
TAAGAAAACAACTTACATATGACTATTTCTGTTGTATAATTAATTTTAACAAATAATGTATGGTCTAATTTAATGTATCAGGAACACTTTTTTGTTGTTGAGATTTGTAGACTTGTTTGTAAACTTGTGTGTTCATCATCATTTTCCTTTCACTCCCTATGAAACATTAAGCCACACTAAAGTTCATCTCATTGCAGGACGTCTGCATCAAAACATTCATAAGCTTTTGTAGTGATAGTTTCTGTAGCAATATGTTTTACACAGAGGTTGCCAGCCCATGTGCATTATCATATTAATCACCTCATTCAATAAGCCTGGGGGAATAGTTAGTGCTATTCTTTCTTTGTGTCCTCAGATTCCCCTGTGAATTACACTGGGCACGTGTTTCCATGGGTGACTGAAATGAGTTTATGTATATTCTGGCAAGCCCAGTGTAGAAATAATAGGACATCTGTTTTCTCATGTATGTCATACAAGGTGACTAATTTGAGGAGGTGCAAGGGTCTAGCAACTTCATCATATAAAACTTATTGCCACACAAACCACCACTACAAGAGCATTTGAATGCTTGGGGCTGGCTTCCTGCAAGGGGACTGACAACAGTGGTGACTCCATGCTCTGTAAGGAGCATAAAGAAACATGATGATGATATAATGGCAACGGTGATAACCAAAGTGCTAATACAATAACACAGCAGATGCAGAGAATGTGTTAATGTGCACATTACTGCGGCATGTGAAATTTTGCTTCTTAGCACTTTGGTAATGCTTTTGTATGCTGTGTGTATGCATACTCTTGTACACACACACATATATATCTATCTATCTATATATATATATATATATATACATATATATATATATATATATATATATATATATATATATATATATATATATATATATATATATATGCAGTACTTTGCAAAAAAAAAATGGCAGTCATATTTTTGCAACGCAGCTCACTCATAGAAGCAAATAATAATAAAAACTATATGTCCAGAACCAACGGGCTGATCACCCATTTGCCAGTCACTTCGATTACGGAAACAACAGCAAATGGATTGATTTGCCGTTGCACTAAAGACGCCAATAGGTGTGATGGGAAACAATGGCAAAGAAAACCTATCTGCTGCTGCCCTAAGACGCCACTAGGCGTAATGGCCACTGACTGCTTTGACGGTCGGTGGCTAAGGACGGAAGAAGAAGATATGTCCAGAGGAAGATTGGTATCTCCCCTATCTATTAACAGTGGTTTCAGTACATTATAATGTTGCCTTCTCCAGCAAGGCAAGCCTGGATGCGGCAAGGCATACTTCCCACAAGTGTTTGTAAGTAATTGTGAGTCAGACTGTCCCAGTATTTTTCAGCTACCTTCTTCAATTGTTCAACGTCTCTGAGTCCACTCTTTTTTTAAATGATTCTTGAGTAGTGCCCAAACGTTTTTAATTGGGTTTAGGTTGGGACTGTTGCTGGGCCACTTCAGCATTATCACATTCTTCTCTTGCAACCATGCTTTGGTGGTATGAGCTGTATGCTTTGGGTCATTGTCATGTTGAAATGTGCACCCATCGGGGTACATGACCTGCATAAATGGCAGAAGGTGTCCCTCTAGTATGTTGATGTACCTTTCTTTCGTGAGAATTCCTGTGAAAATACGCAGTGGGGTGGCACCTCTTGCTGACACCCCTCCCCAAAGATGGAATTTCTGGGTATGTTTCGGTCGCTGGTACACAGGCATTACAGAGTCTTTCGTCCAAATATTTATTTGGGCAGGATAAGACCAAACAGAACATTCATCTGAAAAAAATCACATTGTCCCATGACAAATTTTGGTGTTCGTGGCACCAGTTCAAGCGCATCTGTTTGTGAGTCTCTGTGAGTAATAGTGATGAAATTACCCGCTTTTTTGTGTAATTCATCCTGTGTAGCTCCCGGTTGACAGTAGCATTAGATACTGTCACGAAGTGGTTTTAAGTTTATAGAGTGTGCCTGAATGAAAGCAAGACCCTAGTATGAGAAAGTCTGAGAAGATAGAATTTAGATGGAAAATGACATGCCTGTGGACAGACGGGACTATTGGCTCAAGGGATAGAACCAGGATTTGAATCTCCCCTTGCCGCTTCGTGACTTTAGACTGGCTATAGTCTCACCCTCCTCTGACTTCCTTTAAATACAAGGAGATAAGGTGTATAAATACGACCACAAACACCACTATACAGACAACACAGAGTAAGTATAGTAAAGAATAGAAGCTGATCCAGTAATTAATATATGTATATATTTATTTACATACAAGAAAAACATAAAATGGCATATTACGTCATCAAGTCAGTCGATAGCGTGCACTGTTGCACGGCCTGGAAAACAAGTAACAATTAAATTGAGAGACACGAGAGACAAAAAAAAAAAACCCCAAATCACATTCACTCTTTCTGTCACCCTGCTGAGGAACAATAAAAATGGTTAGTGATTAAAACCAACTCTAATTTGGTGGGGCTATCACTTTAGCCTCCACTCTCTAACATTAATAAGCTGTATACTGTCTCAGTCCTGGTGACTCTTCCTCAACGAACGGCTACACAGCTTTCTACTAGTTAGGCGATAGGCGCCTATAACTACACCACAAGAAATGCTAAAATAATAGACTTGGTTTTTCGAACGCAGACTCAGTGTCTATCCGTCCAATGGATACTGAACAGACCCTACTGGTCCTGTCTATTTTCTCCCTCCTTCTCTATCTCTCTCTCTTGGTCTCAGTGTCTCTCTAACACTCGAGGGCTGGTGATGCGGCGTCTCCGTTACTCGCTTCTTTCGATTTCTATCAGGACCTAGGTATGGTAACCCTGTCACCTGTTCCTGATTTTGGTGATGACGATGTTCGGATATCAAGCATGAGGGACTTGATTAACTGTAGACGCTTCTCTGCTGCTGAGCAAACTTTCCCCTTTTCTCCCACTCCGGATTTAGAGGAAGACACAGCCTTGATTTCTGGCTGTATGAAATTGAAACTAGTCTCCCGGCCACCTGCCGTTGCTAGAGACTATAATAGCGATGCTCTCGACTGTATGATAAATAAACCACGGTCCAGCTGAAGCATAGGGGCTTCACTGCCAGAGACCATAGGTCTGACCCTTAAGCTAAGTCCTGTTGCCGTGGGTAATTTTGCACATGGGCAAATTTACGCTTCCCACTATTCTTGCCGGGACTCGCTGAAATTAAAAGAAGATGCGTCTATTGTATAACAATTCCAACCTAACGCATCTCTAACCTAACTCCTTCTTCTATTCCCCTTCTCTCGTTCTTCACATAATACATGAAATACTATTATCCCACGTGGCACTAAAATCACACTTATCCTCCCCTTCTCTCGTTCTTCACACAATACATAAAATACCACTATCCCACGTGGCCTCTTCATCCCCCTCCTTCTACTAAAATCTGCCAGGTAAAATAAACAAAACCTCCCGACACCGTCTGACACGTTACATGGCCGTTACGCATGGCCGATCACGTGTTCAAACTTGACAAAAATAGGGAAATCCTTTTACCCATTAACACAGGAGTTTCCCCGGCTTACTCCTATTTAAATTAAATCTCGCTATAGGAATAGTTTCCTCCCCTAAGCAGTTAAAATTCACTCACAACGTAAATCTGAACCCTCCGACAATATTTCTCACATTTAAGGCTCAGTAAAATTATCGAACGCACCAGGGATTTCCCCATAAATTTACATTAGAAAATATACAGAAATAAAGGGTGGTTTTACATAACATTCTACAAATATGGGCACACGTGTTTCTCACAACTTCACACACTCCTATCTACTGCCAAAACCATAGAAAGAATAAGCACACTGTTACATTTACGTCGTTCTTCAAAAAAATGATAATGGATGGCACTATCGTTTATTTTAAAACTGAAAAGTTAATCTTTACCTACGGGCGAATTTCTCAAAGAACCCTCTAATGAATAAAACGATAATAAGATAAAATCCTACATATCAATTCATCGCTGGTTTTTCCCACAGTGGAGAACGATAAATCGACGTAGTCTGACGGCAGGCAAGATTTCTTCAAGAGATTTGCCCACAGTTCTAACTGGCTATTTATACACACCGGGGCCACCCACGCGTGTTCATTCCTAAGCCTACCCTAGCTTTCCCTCGACCAATGGAACTGCTTAGAAAAATAACCATAACTATGAGCTGCGCCAATCAGATTTGAAAACCGCGTGTCTAAAAATTGCGTCACGTCCTGTGACGGCCGCGTGTTTCCGGACTCGTGATACCGCGTGCCGGAAATGGCGATGATTTTCGTAAACAACGAAATCTCCGTGATCGTGAAAAAAATCTATAAGAGAAAAAAACTGGCCGAGTGAAAACTAAACCTACCATCGTAAAACGACCCCATTAAAATTACTACTCAAAAATACCGAACCCGATATATTCACATGAGAAGAAACAAGGCAAACCCATATAATTACAAAGAGAAGAGAAATGGTGAAAACTCAAACTAGAACCACAGAATCGGGCCTGAAATACAAAATAGACGACATAATCGGGCCGGATGAAAGTCAGAATTACAGTGTAGCATCACAGATACCTCTGGGCTTCCCAACTTGATCATGCGCTGCCGTATGTTTTCTACACTCTTCATTGGCCCAGCCTGAACGATTTGGGCGAGACGCCGATGGTCCTTTGTGTCAAAAATTCTTGGCCTCTCACTACCTTCTTTTCGCTCGATTCCATTACCTGCTTTTAATTTACTCACAACTCTGTAGACAGTCCGCTCAGGAATATTCAAGGTTTTAGAAATGTTGGAACATGTTTGATTTCCTTCATTCCAAAGCTGTGAAATTAACATACTCTTTGACTTTGTATCAATTTTCTGCCACTAGCATTATAAATTGTCGTCTGCTCTATTATCAAGGGACTTTACTCTCCACTAATTTTTTTTTTTTTACTTTTGGTAGTGTTTGCTCACTTAAGTGGAGTGCAAATTTGGGGCAGAACATGCATATTTAATTAGATTTCAGCATATTTTTGCAAAGTACTCTGTGTGTGTGTGTATATATATATATATATATATATATATATATATATATATATATATATATATATATATATATATATATATATATATATATATATATATATGCGCCTTATTGATTTAATATTTAACATTTAGTATTATCTTATATTTCAGGGCAACCAGTGTAAAAGCAGGTGAGTTTTCATCTTTTTTTTTATTGACACTTATTCACTTACTTACGAGCCTCTTCTAATGTAAGGTTTAGAGGTTTGGAAGAGAGAGCGTGTGACAGTACTGATGGCCAAGTCATCTAGTTTCTAGACTTGCTCTCGCAAGAGATGTAATTTCCTAGATGTTCTATTTTCAACCCAGGTTTTCTTGAAACTCATGTATGATGAAGACTTTCAACCTTGGTGACACTATTTACTTTTATTATTTAACACTGGTACCACTGTCTTTTTGATAATATGCTTGCAGCACAGTTTATTTGAATTATGCTAGCAATACTGTTTTTCTTATACAATGTAGTGAATACTGCTTTTCATATCTTATGCTGGCAGTACTGTCTTTCATATGCAAGGCAGGCAATACTGTTTTCCTATATTGTGTGGGCAGTACTGTTTATCATATACAATGCAGGCAATGCGTATTTGTTAATTTGTGCCGGTTGAGAGACCGTATGAGCCTACAAATGACCCACTTACTTCTCAATCAGCTCACTGTTAAGCGTGCCCGTGTTTAGTGACCAAAATGTTGACATGTCAGAGGGTTGCCTGTTTTTCAACCTTTCTGTCCGTAAAAACACACAACACTTGTATTCTCGTTCACTGAAAACCATTTAATACACTGTTTTTCTTCTCTCTCTCTGCCCGTTCTAGACATTGACATCCACTGAAGTATACATGATAAACCTAAACTTTCTAGCTACAAATTCTAACACAACCAGCATGACGAACCTTCCCGCTCCCTAAACCAAACCGGACCTGTCTCCCCAAACAAACAAACTTAACTCCCCTTTCTTTTTCTTCTTCCGGTCCTAGCCGTTTTGATGACATCATTCCTTCCTGACTAGTGTTAATTTAATTAGCTAGTCTCTAATACAATATTCTACTTAATAGTAGCACTATTCGCGCTTAAGTAGTAGGAGTAGGCCTACCTGTCACAAGCGCCATACTATCCTATCGGCTGTCTTCCTCCTGACCTGGTTACATTCTAGTCCTTGGGCCTTCAGAGATTGTCTAATGTTGTCCTCCCAGCGGACTCTGGGTCGTCTTGCAGGTCTGGATCCCTGGCTCTTAGTTTCCCACATTTTATGTGGCAGCCGATCTTCTCCCATTCTGCAGACATGGCCAAACCATCTTAGTTGGGACTGTTCTACTTGATCTGCAGGGGCTGGGCTTTGAGGCCTTGACGTATCGTCTGGTTACGGACTATGTCTCTTCTTGTTACTTCAACCACCTTCTTCAAATACCTCATTTCTGAGGTTGGGATCTTGTTTTTGCGGGTTGTAGTCATTGCTCATGACTCACATCCATACATCAAGACTGGAACATAGGTGGAATGGTATACAGCCATCTTCATCTTCTTGCCAACATCTCTTTTTCTTGAGGAATCGTCGATTTATGGCCCGAAAGTCTCCCAGCTGGTGCTCTTCGGGACAGCTCCAAGGTATTTAAAGTTTTTTTTTTTTTACACTATCATTACCAAATAAAAGCATTCCGTAAAATTCAGAGATATAACTTCTCAACAGGACTATGTATCTGTATAGAATTACCAAGGCTCTTTTCAGGAGGATTGTATAATAGAATAAAATAGCAAAACAGCACTCTTTCACATAATTGTATTGGAGAATAGAATCAAGATCAGTCTTCATTTCAAATGAAGGAGAAAGTAATGAGTGAAATGAAATGCAAAAAAAAAAAAAAATTCAGTAGAAGTATACTGGAGAATAGAATTGACGAGTGTAATCATCATGGACAAACAATCTTATGTACATAAAAGAGAAAAGGTATGATTTACTCATTATTGGCTCACATTAAATTTAGGCAACATTTATCACAACAAAGACAGGCATTTTAAAACAATTGCTGCACTGGTGTGTTTTGAATAAATCTTACTAAAATTTATGTTACATTATTGGAAAATGAATGAACTTCATGGATATTGAACCAACATATTATTTTGTGGATGTAAAATTGTCTCTGTAATAAATATAAAATATATTCAATAAATCTCTACTCCGGTCCCCGGAGAAGCAATGGAACATGTCTTTCAGCTTGCTAGGTGTTACTAGCAACACAGCAGAGTACTAAATAAACAAGCTATTATGACAGACTTGGCTAGGTTGAAGACGCACAACACACCAGGAGTTTATAATTCTTGAGATTCCAAACCAAATATTAGCTTATCATCTATTCTTGATGCAAATATGTAGGAGATGGAAAGAGAGCTACCTGGGCAAGGGACATACACTGAGATGATTAGGAAGTCTCAATGTTGACCAGATAATAGTGCTGCACTCCTTGTTGTCACTGTAAGTTATAATAATTGAGCTGACAGTGCCATTTGAATCCAGATTAGATGAGTAGAACACATTCAAAATGGTCAGATTTAATGATCCACACATCTTTCATAGCAGGATTCCGACTGCTTTCATAAATATTTATCTTCCGTTCACTTAGTATTTCATAACATTCTTCAAGACACAGTTCCAATCCTCTATTAATTCATAATCTATATACTGATTATCATAAGTCCTTCAGGACATACTCCAAGATTCCAAATACAGCTGCCTTGTTGACACTTGGTCCACACACTCCTCATGTTGCTACCTCAAACCTGCTCATGTCATTCTCACTCCTGTGCATACAATTCAATTGCAATTATGTCTTTTTGTGCAGCACATGATCTTCAAAGATATTGACCTATATGGTGCGCAAATAGACTCTCAACAAAGGGCATTTAAAATTCTTGGAGAATCTGCAGAAAAGGCTTTGTGCTGGCAGAGGAACAACTGCTGTGTCTATGAAATTCAAGACCGTAATTTATGTTAGCAAAATTTCTTCACAACTGCCCTAAGCTGGATGTTTTTCTTTGATCCTTAGCTGCTGACTATCAAAGCAGTCAGTGGCCATCACTCCTGGTGGTGTCTTGTAAGGCAGCAACAAACTGCTTCCACCTTGTTCGGTCGGCGGCCATCCTTATTACAGTGCCCCAGCTCTGGTTCATTCTTTGCATCTCGGCCTCCACAGTTCTCCACCAAGTTGTTCCCGGTCGGCCTCTCCTTCATTTCACCCCGTGGTTCCACAGCACAGCTGTTCCAGTGTTGGCATCGGGGTCTCCTCTGAGGATGTGGCCAACCTAACTCCAACATCTGCCAACTATGATGGTGTGCATGTCCTCTTTGTTACTCCGAGTAAGTAGTTCTTGGCCAGTGATAGTATTCTGCCAAAAGATTTAGAGATTTTTCATTAGGCAGATTGTGTGGAAGGAGGACAATTTCGACATTTCCTTCTCTGTCACTCTGCAGCATTCCGCACCATAGAGAAGCACAGAAAGCACACAGCTCTCATATAATCTCAATTTGATATTTGTGCTGCACTGAGAAGACTTCCAGATGTTGTTGAGACTAGCAAAGGCTGTTCTCGCTTTATTCATTATGTTCTTGATGTCTTTGCTTTGTCACGAAGTGGATTTATGACTAGAGGCTGCCTACATATAGTGACAAGACTCTAGTGGAAAGAAAGTTTAAGAAGATAGATTTTACATGAAAAAATAACAGTGGCTGTGGAAGATGAGGCTATTGGCGCCAAGGGCAAGAACCTAGATTGACTTTCCCTTGCCACTTTGTGACGTATTTTGTTGCTATGACCTCAATACCTCTAACTACCAAGACTGGGATAAGGTTTAACTAATTTACCACAGGCACCCCTATACAGACAACATATAGATCACGTATAGGTTAACGAAAGTGACTGGTCCAGACTAAAGTTCCAATAGTTTTTATTTACAAATACAAAAAATTCAACCAAAACAAAACATATCAAAATCAAATACGTGCGAGTTCTCACACACACAACTAAAGTACAGTGATTAAGTAAGGTAACCCCACAGTCACCCTCCCCTCAACCTGTAAGGAAGAAAGGTAAGCAATAAAACAATCGGATAAGTGGGATCTCTAACATTCAGATCCACCTTACTATAAATCAGCTGATAATTAAATACCACTATCTAACTACTACTGTCTGTCTGTCTGTCTGCAGACGTCACTAAACTGAAATGTCTACCCAGCTTCTCTGCTTTAGACAAATTACCCTTCATTTAACTAACACTATGTCCACCGACAAGAACTGGGGTTATCACCTCCTACACCAACTAACCAACGAATTTCTGAGTTCTCTCTAAGTTCAGTGTCTGTAAGACGTTCCTGGTTTCTACAACTCTTCTCCACTACTCTCCTTCTCTCTTTCTAGTGCAATTCAGAGGTATTTTTGCCCTCTTTCCTCTGACTGCTGTTGTAGTTGCTAACTTGGGTTGGCAGACTGATTTCCTTGACTTGGACTATCTTCTGCATTACAAATGACGAATCTGAATTTACAGGCCTGGTTACCCCTCTCTTGGGTTTAGGGCTGTCTGTATTATTGTGACTTACAAATCACGACACCTCTAGGCCCTGCGCCTAGGTTCAGTGTGTGTTTATATGAGCGTAAATAGCTCCGGATTTGTTACACAATCCGTTCTTGCTGAAGAAGTCTTCGCTTCCCGTTCCCTGCTTTCTCTTGGGTACAAACCAGACTTTTGCACCAGTGACCACCACGTCACCACTCTGCTTTCTCTTGGGTACAAAAAACAGACTTTTGCACCAGTGACCACCGCATCACCACTCCGCTTTCTCTTGGGTACAAAAACAGACTTTTGCACCAGTGACCACCGTGTCACCACTCCGCTTTCTCTTCTCCTGAGAAAGCCGACTACTTCTGGCAAGCTGTAGGACCACCCTGTCGCCCTAGCTGCCCGCCGTGAAAATATTTGCTGTGGACCAAACAATAACAAAAGATATATATCACACATCAAATTTTCCATATCCTTAACACTTAACTCCCAACTCTTTAACCCTTAACTCCCAACTCTTTAACACTTAACTCCCAACTCTTTAACAATTAACTCCCAACTCTTTAACACTTAGCTCCCAACTCTTTAACACTTAGCTCTAAACTCTATTGAAAACCTCTTTATCTCCAGACTCAGCTGGCCGTAATCTCTTACATGCCGCGGCTCAGTTAGCCGTCAAAACATTTCCACCACTGAATGAACCTGTTGCCAGTAAAATTCCTGGCCCTACTTATTTAACAGTGTACGAGGTTAGTCCTCGCTAACTAAAAATCAAACAGACTACTCCCGAGATAATAACTTCCCGTCTCCCTAAATTCACCACTATAAACATATATATATTATATTAGGACTAATTAAAATCCCAACTAGACCCGTAACTGCTGACTTCAAAATGTAGGATTTACCCATGCGGAGCAATATACACAATTACCTATGTTCTAACAGAACAGTTAAAGTTACTCATACTTAGCCAACAGCGTTACCAAAAATAGCCCGCATGTAACTCTACACACACTCAATTAACACTTAATATGTGTACACAATACCTAGCGTATTTACTCTGCTAACATTATAAATCAAATATGGGGAAACCTTCACCCACATGCCGGCAATATTATTTACACCCAATTCCGATAAAGTTATATATCGGAACTGCAATCCTTTCTCAGGAAATACATACACCCCTATCTCCCCTTCCCGTTCTTGCCACTTACGTTATCAAATTAGCCCGTTATAAAAATACACCCCTCGCGTACACCCGCTCCCAAATCCTTAAAAATCACAGTGAAATTACAAGCATCGTGACTCACGATTTTGATATTTAATATCTCAAATCTTTACACGCTCTTAAAGATTTAATTTTCTCATAAAAGAAATAAATGCACCCTTACAATATTAGATTTCGATAAGATGGTAATTAATGGCACTTCTGTTCAGGAATATAATTACAAACTTCCTGATGAAACCTATACTACAATTTCTGAAAATCTTACAGACTATCTTAGCCTAAATAACTTCATATTTACCCAGTTGAATATCTCCTTAGAGCAGACAACTTATGTATTATTAAATACAGGCGTTGATTTTCACGGCTTGAAGTTTTTTTTTTTTAAATCAGAGAGGCTTCTGCCTTGTAAACAAGCGTATTTATTAGTCCCCAAAAGCCGACCCCACGCTAGGCGTGCTTCATTCGCATGGCTTCGCTTCTTTAACGGGTCACTCTCTGAACCAATCATCATGCCGTTATATATAAAAATAGCCCGCGGTCATAAGCTAAATTTAGAAAGTAAGACTAATCAGAATAATTCCGTTGCTTTCTGTTCTACGCGCTAAAATCCCCCTACCCCCAACTTTTGGCATTGTGTAGAAGCGGGTTTGCGTGGACTTTCCCCCGTCTTGAATTACCCTTCCAAATAATTACTGCTACAGAAATAAAATGGACCGCGATTATGTTTACACTAGAAATTCCTGCTTGAACGGAATTTCTTTATGAAAAAGAAACCCTGGTGCGAGTCTAGAAGTTAGACCTACCATCCCTCTTGATAACGTAATTAATAATCTATACGAAAAGTCCAAACACTATTATTATACAAAGAGAAAGAAAAAAACGAATAAGATAAAAAAATCCCGCTGTAATCCTTGCCTGAAAAAACGTAAATAATGCAAGAATAGAAAGAGACATGGGGCCTGTTGCAAATCAAATCACAGTAACTCCTCACATGCTTGTTCCGCCGTATAGTGTTACTATGTATCCTAGGTATGTAAATGTGTCCGTCTGTTCTTTATTGTTATGGGCTCAGGACTGCCTACATTGAATGTCATGACCTCTGTCTTTAGACTGATGTTCAGACCCACCTGCTGGCTATACTTATTCAGTCTTTTTTTTCTTGGATGTGTAGATGTGAATGTGCGAGGAGTGCAGTGTAGAAAACGTCCATCTAATTCCTCACGGACTGCCTGTCTGGCACATCACCCAGTCCATGACTGTCAAAAATAATGTTGTTGATAAGGGGCATCCCTGGTGTATTCCTGTCTTCACCTCAAAAGTTAGATTGCTCAACCCAACACTGCATGTAAAGTTAGCATAGAGGCTTTTTACGGTGGAAACAATGCAGCTTGGAATTCCATAAGCCCTCAGTATTTTCCATAGGCTGTCCCAAGTATGCTGTCAAAAGCCTTTTCAAAATCAACAAAGTTAGTATATAGCTGTCTCTGCCATTCCGAGCACTGTTCTATAAAATGTTCCCAGGGGTGAATATATGATCTGCACATCTTCTGTTCTTTCTGAATCCTGCTTGTTCTTTCCTCAGTTTATAGTCTACTGCTTTTGAAGTTCTCTGGATAATTATCCTGCCTGGTATTTTACTGGGAACTGAGAGGAGAGTAATTCCTCTCCAGTTGTTGCAGTCTGCAAGGTCACCCTTCTTGAGCAATTTGACAGTTATTCCTTTATGCCACTCTGTTGGTGTTGTTTCTGTTTTCCAGACTTGTGCAAATAGTATTTCTAAAAGTTCCTGTTGCTAGTTCAGGATCTGCTTTGAATAACTCAACATAATATTGTTTGCACCCCGTTTTCTGCTGATAGTTTTAGTTAATTTTATATACTGTGCTCTGTTCCTTTCTCAGTGCTGCCTCTTTGGCCTGTCTTGCAAGATCATCCAGAAATTTCCTGGTGTTTAACGTTTCTAGTGTTATCCAATCTTGCCTCTTTCTTTCCTGAAATCCCAAGCATGATTCGCTACTTTCCTTATATATAGTTAAAATTATGTCAAATTTCTGGTCAGCATCATCAGTCGCTGTCTTTTCCTGGCTGTTGGCAGTTTGATATCGTCTATTTACATTAACCACAAAAGCTTTTCTGGTGAGGTGGACATTGAGTTTGATGATGTTATAGCTTTTCTGTTTAGTTGCAATTGGTCCAGCAGTTCTGAGTTTCACCTTGCTACTGCTAGGTGGTGATTGCTTCCCACATCTGCACCTCTTCTTACTTTAGTGAATGCCTCCATCTACCATTGATCATAATGTGGTCTATCTGGTTTCTGTCCTGGCCGTTTGGTGATTCCCATGTTAACTTGTGGATTTCTTTGTGTGGAAAACGTTTTCCTCCTATGACCAAGTTGTTAATGTTGCAGAAGCTTATTAGTTTATCCTCATTCTCATTTACTGTTCTGCTGCCACATTTCCCCATTACTCTTTCATTATATGTATTATGTGTTCCAACTTTTGCATTGAGGTCTCCCATTACTATGATAAGATCATTTTTAGGTGTGGTTTCTATTTCCTTTTGTAGCTGTTGATGAGTGTATCATCTGCTAGGGACTGGGACGAATGTGTTGATGGCAAGAGGACGCATTTGTGAGGCTCCTGATGTTTCGTAGTGTATCCCTGGTAATATTCCATCACTATTACACCAATCTGCTTCTGTGAGGTGTACATAATATTTCTGCTTTACAAGGAGTATGATTTCTAAGTTTCGTGTGTGAATCATATAAAAATAATGAGAATAATGGGACATCATCTGAGACATAGACGGACTGCTTAATCTATATTGAATATGACTGCTTAATTCTAAAGCACAAGTGCATGAACAATGTATTGAACCATGGAGCCAATATTGCAGTGTATAAATAAATATATTGTCCTCGGCTGCGCCTTCATTGTGCTGACCATCCTCACTACTGGAGTAAAGTACTGTTTCTACTGTTGCTGTTTGCATTCTCCTCATCCCAGTCCATCTGCTCTCAATTATTCCCGGATATGTAATCTGTATTTCCTCATCTCTGCTGTGATCTGCCTCAGTTTTCCTGCCTCTTTCATGGTTCTGACATTCCAGAATCCAATTCTTGTTTCGTGTTCTGTGACCAGGGCATCCGTTTTCATGCCAAAGGCTTCCTTTCAACTTTCACCACTGACATCATACGAGCCTCAGACTCCGCGGATGTCCTTCCCGCATCAAAGTTTTTGCATTTATTGCTGTTTCCTTAATGGTTAAGATTTTTTTACATAGACAAGGGCGTCGACACTGTGCCAAAACCCCCAAGGGTACCACCTTTTGTCTGGCACAGCTCTGGGTTTCTTAAGGTACACAAGCTGCCATACCGCTACAAGGTATAGGTACCATTGAAGGCAGCTTAAGCTGGCAGCATGTATAAAATCAGGAGTGAATTTGGAAGCTGCATTATATTGTTGTCCTGTTATGACATGCCTGGGGAAGCAGCTACCCTGGTCTTTCTTTGTCTCCTCAGAAGGTGTTTCCACCCCCACCCAGGAACTACTTTGTGCATTCAGGCTATATATCTGTAAATTAATCATTTCCATTAGCATAAAGTATTTATTGACAGGAGTAAAGAAGTGTTGAGATGATGATGAAAGAAGTGTTACATAATAAATAATTTTGTTACATTTATTTCAGTACTGCATGGAAATGTTTAGCTATGGCATTAATCATTGCACAGTTGTTTCACATTGTTGAATGTCCAAATTTTCTCCATTTAAAACGCGGCAATGTTCCTGGAATATGTGACAAAGGACAATTTTACAACTCGACTTCTGAAAAATGCTCTCAATGCCCAGTTGGTGAGTTATTTTTTTAATAACTGAATTTCTCACACATACATATATTACATGTCTTTCTGGTAGGTCAGCTATGATTCTTAACGTCTCGTTAATTCAGGCAGTACATAGCCCCTTTGCACGTGTCAGTGATATATGTAAACCGCTAATTCATGTCCTGTTTCACTGTTGGCTTAGTTATTTTTATTTTTATTTTTGGGTTGAACTTGTAATATGTAAAGCATGTGTTTCAAATCCCAGGCCTTGGATCACAAATGGTCTGCAAGGTATGCAATTCTGACCTGCAAAGTTTCAAGAATATGTAACCTGCAAAGGGACCAGCCACAGTGGTGACTACATGCTCCATAAGGAGGACAATGATGATGATGAACATCTGATCCTTAAAAATGGTGCTGTTCTTGGTGCCATAAATAGCCTTGCAGGGACTATGGAGAAAAGCTTGTGCAGTCAAGCTGCACAATGAATGAAGTGATCAAAAGCATGGCAACACATTTCCAAGTGCCATGACCCCTATCTTCTGGCATGTATTTCTCTTTCCACCTTTTTTTTATATTTTATATTTTGATTATTTTGTTGTTTAGTTTCTTAACACAAAATTTAATATGAATCCTGACACATTTTCAACCACTGTTATCTATTATCAGGAACCTATATGGATAATACCAACGGGCTGATCACCCGTTTGCCAGTCACTTCGATTACGGAAACAACAGCAAATGGATTGATTTGCCGTTGCCCTAAAGACGCCAATAGGCGTGATGGGAAACAATGGCAAAGAAAACCTATCTGCTGTTGCCCTAAGACGCCACTAGGCGTAATGGCCACTGACTGCTTTGACGGTTGGTGGCTAAGGACGGAAGAAGAAGAAGAATATGGATAATATTAGGCATCAGAATATTCACTGCTACAATTGTACAGAAGCGGACCCAAGACTTAACACTGTGGTTCAGCAAAACTACACTGCGATGGAGGACACAGTTTTAGAGTGCGAGAACGGCTACTATGACACTCATGAAGACCGTAAGTGAGATATATTATCATCTGAATCTTTAACACCTGCACAAATGCTTAGAATTAGTTAATGATCTGTACCTTCATTGCCTATACAGCTGGTTCGAGTTAGTTTATATCTATTTATGTCTGCTCCTTCAACACCTGAACAGGTTAAGTTTAAAATCTGTACCTTCAGCACCTGTCTACAGGCTGGGGATTAAATTATAATCTGCACCTTCAGCTTGTATACAGCAGAGATACACAGTCTTTGCTTTGAGAATTGTACAGCAGTTTATAATATATAACTTCAGCAACTATACACTTGGTTTAGAGTTAGGTTATAATCTCTGCCTTCAGCACAGCCTGGGCCATCTCATATCTGGATCTGACTGACAGTAATCCAGGCATGTACTTCATCACCACAATGAGGGTATCTCGAGTACAGCCCAAGACTACATGCATTCCAGTCATTCACATTGTGATAATGAAAGCATCAGTATTCCCAGCCCATGCTTGATTAGCATAAAACAAGATAACTAGCTAATAATACAGGAGAAATAATATTCTCTGCGCCAGGTGTGCAGCAGCCATTGTTTTAATGGTTGCCAGACCTTGCCTGCACTTCTGCACGATTAGCTCAACATGATACTTGTACGATAGCCCTCGATCGAACATTACTCCAAAATATTTCAGTTTGTCTTGCCTTTCAATTTTCTACCCATTGAGAGTAATGCCTGGAAGGTCTGCTTTCACAATGGAGTTGTTCAAGGAGCACCACATCACAAAGGCTTTGTTGGAGTTTACCCTTGAGTCAATTTCCACGCATCATTTAGAAACTGCCTGTAGTGTCTCATTTATGCTTTTGACCATTTCCTGTCTGAGCCAGTCCAGTAAATGAGAATGTCATCTACAAAAGTTTACGTTCATTCCGTCTCTGTTGTTTTAGGGGTGGCTACTTTTGCTGTATAATATTATTATTTTTTTCAAACATAAAATTAAATAAAGGACAAAATAACCAAAGCTGAAATTCTTGTTTAAATATTAACCCAGTATTTATTTAAACTGTTTGACATACCTTTGTACAGCTGTATAACAGAATTTCCTATCTACAGTACTATTGATCAAATGTGTTGTTGACTTCTTTCCATGCCAAGATTTCAAACTGTCCAGAATCTTCTCTCCTTGCCCTCCCACATCTCTTTTTCCTTCTGTCCTTCCTATTGTCCCGATATACTCCAGCTTCCTTCTCATAACATGCTCAAAAGAAAGTGGATTGCTTGTTTCTGACCTCAGGAATAAATTTCCTTTGCACATTGGTATCTTTCAAGACATCCCCATTTTAGCTGTCCGTGTTATTTTTAACATTCTTCTGTAAAACCACATCTCTGTGGTATATGGTACTTTTCCTGCTTGTTTACTAATTGTCCATAACTCACTTCCATATGTCATGATTGGTCCTATATAGCTCTGAAGAGCTCTCTTTCTTACTTCCACCTAACAAAGAGTTGTTGCATAAAATGCTTTTCATTTTAAACAGAATACTGCTTTTACTTGGTATATTCTACACATCACTTCTGAGATCAACAGAACATCAACATCAAAGAATGAATAAGGCAAGAACAGCCTTTTTTAGTCTAAACAACATCTGGAAGTTCTCTCAATACAGCACAAGCACAAAATTAAGATTATATCAGAGCTGTGTGCTTTCTGTGCTTCTCTATGGTGTGGAAGGCTGGAGAAGGAAATGTCGAAATTGTCCTCTTTTCACACATGCCTAAGAAAAATTCACCTTATCTTTTGGCCGAATACCATCACTGTTGCAAGTGGAACTTATGAAAGGGGAAGTAATCTTTAGAATGGTTTTTTAGACAAATTAAATTTCGAGTTGCAACGCTTGATTAAGCGGATACTTGTCTGACTTTAGGATATAATTATCTTTTCCTATTTTTCGGGTGACAGAGTACAGATAAGCATGTGAACGCTGTTTAATGTATTTATTCTGTACTGTTTTGAGTCATGTGAATAGCTCGCTAGTCTGCATGTGTTATCGAGAACGGTGTTCAAGACAACCGAATCTCGTGACAGGTTTTTTGGCGGGACTAGTGTGTGATTGAGGGAGTTGTGTTTTGGGCGTGGACCGTGTAGGTCGAGTCCCAGTGTTTTTTTGGATAATGTATGCCTACGTAGGATTTGAGAAAATGTCGACTTATATATTTCGCTGTGTGTACAGCCTATGTGATACACTGCAGTGAAGATTTGTTTAGGCCATATGAACCTTATTATAGCTGCCGTGTGATGCAGGCTTTGCTATGTATTGAAGTACTTTTGTAGGCCATATTTTGAAGATTAATGAAGCTGCCGGGTGATGCAGGCTTCGCTGTGTATTAAGGTACTTTTGTAGGCCATATTATGTTTAGCCGCAGTATGAAGATTTGTGAAGCTGTTAAGCTATTATAAGTCCAGGATTAGAACAGGCCATATTATATATTAACTGCAGTGTGGAGATGTATGAAGCTATTAAGCTATTATCAGTCCAGGATTAGGACAGGCCATATTATATATTAACTGCAGTGTGGAGATGTATGAAGCTATTAAGCTATTATCAGTCCAGGATTAGGACAGGCCATATTATATATTAACTGCAGTGTGGAGATGTATGAAGCTATTAAGCTATTATCAGTCCAGGATTAGGACAGGCCATATTATATATTAACTGCAGTGTGGAGATGTATGAAGCTATTAAGCTATTATAAGTCCAGGATTAGGACAGGCCATATAAGATATTCAATGCAGTATTATATTATATTGACTAGTGTTTGTGCTAGCGAATGCGAGTACATTTATGGCCAGTAATAACCGTAATAACATTTCAGACTGAAATCCTAGATTGTATCAGTTGGTGGTTTACAGTCAACAGGATCTGACATCTACGACTATTCGCGTCGATAGCCTAAGTGGCGTAGTTTTCGTATCATTGGATATCATTTAAGATGTGCCTGAGTGGCGTATACGATTAAGAAATTGTTACCTCTACAGTGATATGTACTTGAAGCAAGAGGATAAAGTGAATCAAATTTTGTCCACCAGACCATAACATATCTAGAGGATCAGTCACTACAAGTTGAAAATAATACATATGACTTGCACGTGACAAGAGTGTAGAACACTTGACTTTGTTATAATTGACCTTATGTAGGCGTGGCTTGAATCTCCTGTACTTCAGAACTGTGACCTAGTTATTATCTGCCTGGGTGGCGCATTTGAGAAACGACGCACGCTTTATTCGTGGTAGAAGGCAACTTTACACCAGTAGCAATTGACGTCCTATTTCGTGCCTATAGACTACAACAGCGTCTGCAGTGGTCAAGAGCGTTCAATTAGACTTGGACAGTATTTGTACCAGCATTTGTACGGGTTGTGACAGATTTCTGCAATATTCGGGTTACCTGTGCCAGTTGTCACCATCACAAGTTCAAGATGTTATGATACACGGAGTTGCCGTGTACATTTCAGACTACAGAAGAGTCAAGAGTTGCAGTGTGTGCTGTATTATGGTTCCTGTCAACTTGTGCATTGTTAAGCACATATCATATTGACGAAATTACCTGAAGAGAAACGAATCAAGTTGCAGTGCTTTCCCGCAGTGGAGGTTTTAGCAGTCTATGTGATATCCAGTGTCGTGGCGGAAAAGAAGCGGGATCATTGACAGATAAGTGATTGTGTCTTGTGTAAATTGTGTCACTTCATATATGTCGCTAGGCCTCCCTAATTGCTCATTTTGTTATTATTGTTGTTTATGTCTAATTTGACATATGATTAAGATTTGATGCATAGGTGTTAATGGCTGTTGACATATGTCGATTTTCCTGATAATGATGTGACTTGATAAAGGTGCTATAAAAAGGAATTGGTGATACAGAATTGAGGAATAAGCTCATTTCTTGACAAATAGTTAACTTTGTGAGCTGGAAGGGTAATTGTCAAACCTTTTGCGACAGTAATTTGTCATAACTATAAGTGATTACTATATATAGTTGATTAAGTAAGTGAATCACCATGGATCGTGATATGTGCCCTACAGATATAAGGCCTATGTTGGAGTCTGCATTGGTGGTAGGTAGAGATGGTAAGGGATTGAGAGGTGCACGACTTGGAGAATGGATAATGGATGATTTTTTGATTAATGTGTCAACATCCCTGGAGTTATTTGCTGAACACAACTTTAAGTTTGTTTGCAATTTGGTAATGGCCAAGGATTTGGTGAATTTGCTACGGCACCTTCGTGTGTTTTTGCAACAGTATATTGAACTTGAACACGGACATATAATGCAAAGCATGTTCAAAATAATCCACAACCATACATCTGATGAGCAGGAAAGGGAATTGAGAATTGAGAAACAAGCAAAAGTAAACAAACAGAGTGCTCTACAGCAAAGGGAGAATTTCCTAGAAGGTGTTGCTAAAGAGAGCGAACTACAGGCAACTGTGTATAAGCTTAAAAGTGAGATACTTGAATCAAACTCAGAACTTTCTAGTGCACAAGCTACATTAAATTCAGCTTTAAGCAAAGTCCAAGACTTGGAAGCTCAGATAGGTAATCTCACGCGGGAACTTCAAGAACAGAAAGAGATGTATGAGAAATTGAAGGTTGAGAGAAATGTCTGTGAGAAGACTTATAAAGATATGCTTCAGGATGTGTTGGATGACAATGATAGTCTCAGTCGCCAACTGAAAGAAAAGAGTAATGTATCCTCGGAGAATATGAATGAGTTAAAGGCACAAGCTGCTCAAATCCAAGGACTTCAGGCTCAAGTGGCTCGACTTCAGCCACAGATAGAAGAGGTTCAAAAGATGAGATTGAGGAAACTAGCGCGACAGAGGAAAGCAAGCAAAGAAAAGGATGAAAAGGTGAAATTAGAAGAGTTAACTATGGAGAAAGAGAAGGTCGCTAAAATTGAAAATTTGCTAGCAGAAGAAAGCGACAAAGTTTTGGCTGTTAAGGAGTTAAATAAAAGGTTAAGTGAAACGATTTCACTAAAAGATAATGAAATTGCGGAAGCAAGGGAAAGAATATTTGGCTTACTAGATATGGTTTTGAAAAACAAAAGGTGCTCTTCTGTCAATGTTCACAATGATAGACAGAAAGTTGCGAAAAGTCAACCCCATACACTTTTTGCTCAGAGAGATTTCATTCATGGTAAAGATAGATCTTATCGTGGTAAATACAACTTTAAAAGTTCTAATATTACTGGTAGTTCCAGTAATAATTCTTGGCGTCAGACCAACAAAAGATTCTTGTGTAACAGCCAGTTCTGTTGGTCAGGAAAAGATAGGTGATAAATTTCAGGTCAAGATTCATAAGAACAAATATTTCTCTACTACTGGAAATACTCAGAAATTAATAGCGGGTGTTGAGACTATTACTACTTGTTCCAAAGATGAAACCCATATGCGGAACAATAGAGATACTATTGTTTCTGGCAGTTGTCAAACTCAGCACAGTCAGTTTGAAACTATTGGTAAATATATTCCCATAGGGGAAAAGAAAAACAGTTCTAGAAAGAGAGATAACCCCAAGAGTAAACAGTACCAAGGGAGATCAGAAAATAATAATTTTCCCTCTCGTAGATACTGTAGACAATTTAACAAATCTCAAAGTTTTGATTGTAAGAATGTTGGAAAGTATGATAGAGATAATAGCTTTTCAAATGTTGCTTTACATCACCAGAGTAATGTTCCTAAACAAAAGACTAAAGTCATTTTTTGTAAACAAGACAACGGTAATAATAAGTATTTTGATCATAGAACAAATAATAAGCGCAATTGTGCTAATTTTGTTCAACATGAGCCCAGAGTCATTTATAATCAAAGTAAACAGAGTAAAAATAACAGTGGATGCTTGAATACTATTGCTTGCTCTGGTTGTTGTTGTGAATATAACACTTTGTTTCAGCGTAAGGCAGCGGCGACATTCAAGGTCGGTCATGTTGTCCCCAAGAATTCTATGATATCTACATGTGATAGAGAGAGCTAGTGACATCGTGAAGAGACCGGGTTTTTACACAAGCCGGTACTGGGTAATTGTAAACGTGATTTCTACGTTTTTTTCATTAAATTTCACTATTGAGTAAAATGGAAATTTTCATTTGTATTTGTTGACAGAAGCTACGTTGCGATAAGGGTCAAGGCTTCTGTGACATATTGACGGTCAGAAATGTGAGTCAACTTTCCGCTCGAGTAGTCAACCGAAACCTGTCAGCGTCTAAATAACAACTGATTGTTACTTTCTGAAGGTCAAGCATTTTTACAAGGGAGTGGGGATTTTTACGGCGTATTTTTTTTTTTGCTTAGATAGTAAATATTTTTGTATTCTATATTAGTACATGACATGTTGTTGTTTTGAAATAACATATAATTTTGTTGTCATGATTATTTCTATGCATCATTTGATTGCCATAATTTTTTTTATTGTTATTTATATGTCTGTATTTTGATGATGTATTAATACATTTTTATGCTATTTATATATTATTGTGTTGATAATGTGTAGTATGTAATTATTATCCTTTATACTACTCTGTTCAACTTAGAATTTTTGCAACTGTGTTGTTTAGGATAGTTTTGTACATGATGAGATTGCACAAACTCATTTATTGTGTTGATGTAGTGGTTACTTTTAGATAGTCCTGAGTGTTCGTTATTCACTTAATTTATATTTTTCTCATGTTTTGATGTCATGATTAATTAATATATAGAACATACAGAGAAGATGTGTATTATCTGGTATGTTGTGAAATGTAATTTTGAAAATAGCTTGCATGTATCATACATGATCTTGTATTTGGATTTGTTAACTTTTTGTGAAACTTCGATTTTTCCAGAACTTGATTTTCTTGCCAGTCAGACATGTAGATTATTTTCTTAGCAGATTATTTAAAAAAAAAAAAAAAAACATTTTTTTTTATAGATATTTTTATAGAACCTTTTGCATATTTCATATTAGCAACAAAGTGTAGATTTATTTATAATGTATATCTTATCGATTTGAGTAAGAGATAAAGTTATAGCTAAATAGCATTTTACTGAGCTGAACGTAATTGTCAGCAGAAAGAACTTAAAGGATAAATTAAATTTACATGTGTTGATTTAAAGGTTTCTTCGAGATAGGATTTTTGTTTTATATTTCACTCATTTTGTTAAAATATTGATTTCATTATTAGGCTTTACTTAAAGTATTACTGAATTACTTAAAAATTAAATACTGTTTTTATGTAACTTATCGAGAAAAAAAATATGTTTGTACGGTACTGTTGAAAAAAAATGATTTTTTTTTTTTTTTTTTTTGGCATTGTAATTTTTTGTTGTGTGTGCCCAGCATTTGACTTCGTGATATCATTGATATGTAGTTTGATTAGTTCTTGTAAAAAGTTGTTTTTTATGATGATGTATTTTTATTTTAGCGCTTGATTGTGCGTTGGTCGTATTAGTTATAGTAATGCTATTACTTGTTTGTTCGATGCCTATAATTTATTTATGTTAGTTTTGTATAACTCTTATAACTTAGTTAAATTACTTATTAGGTTTTGTTTAGTTGTAAATTATTTTTTGGTGGTGTTAGTATAGATATACTTTGATATTTTGTGTTGTGCTTTTCGATCATGTTTATATATTTATTTTTGAATAGGTTATCTGATCAAAACAGTTATTAGTATATACTGTTATTGACTTTCTTTGTGTTCGTGCCTTTGCTTTCTATCTGTCTTTGGTAACTATTCTTCATTTCATTCCTTCTTTTCTGTTGTCTTTTCGGTATGGATTTCATATCTTGTTTATACTTTCGTACCTCATCTTCGTTTTACTTGATTCTATTTGTATACTTTGTCTTCTTTCAACACTTATACCTCTATTCTTTGTATTGTTGGAGTGGTTATATGACTTGATATAACATATCTATTTATGATAGTTGTATTTATTTTACATGTAATTGTCCAACTTAATTATGAGTATATGGTATTGTTGAGTTCTTACTTTTCTTTTTTTTACAGATCATTCTTCTTTTGATTGATCTTGTATTTTCTCTTTCGATTGGTTGTTTTCGGTTTGGTTTGTACTAAATATACGTAACTTAATTTTGGAACTGATCATATTTGTATATTTAGCTAATTACTTTTTATACTTAGCTGATTATGCTGTATGCTTTAATTGCTACTTTACACTTTAATGCTGATATTTGTTGTAGATATAATTTGATTTAAAATAAGATGATTTTTGTAAGCATATGTTAGAGCTTCATTTTCTTCTAAATTTTTTGTTTTTGGGACTTAATTTTTTTCAAAAAAAATGATAGAATCATTTTTTTTCCCGGAGCGGGTGGTAACTGTTGCAAGTGGAACTTATGAAAGGGGAAGTAATCTTTAGAATGGTTTTTTTAGACAAATTAAATTTCGAGTTGCAACGCTTGATTAAGCGGATACTTGTCTGACTTTAGGATATAATTATCTTTTCCTATTTTTCGGGTGACAGAGTACAGATAAGCGTGTGAACGCTGTTTAATGTATTTATTCTGTACTGTTTTGAGTCATGTGAATAGCTCGCTAGTCTGCATGTGTTATCGAGAACGGTGTTCAAGACAACCGAATCTCGTGACGTTTTTTTTGGCGGGACTAGTGTGTGATTGAGGGAGTTGTGTTTTGGGCGTGGACCGTGTAGGTCGAGTCCCAGTGTTTTTTTGGATAATGTATGCCTACGTAGGATTTGAGAAAATGTCGACTTATATATTTCGCTGTGTGTACAGCCTATGTGATACACTGCAGTGAAGATTTGTTTAGGCCATATGAACCTTATTATAGCTGCCGTGTGATGCAGGCTTTGCTATGTATTGAAGTACTTTTGTAGGCCATATTTTGAAGATTAATGAAGCTGCCGGGTGATGCAGGCTTCGCTGTGTATTAAGGTACTTTTGTAGGCCATATTATGTTTAGCCGTAGTATGAAGATTTGTGAAGCGTGTAAGCTATTATAAGTCCAGGATTAGGACAGGCCATATTATATATTAACTGCAGTGTGGAGATGTATGAAGCTATTAAGCTATTATCAGTCCAGGATTAGGACAGGCCATATTATATATTAACTGCAGTGTGGAGATTTATGAAGCTATTAAGCTATTATCAGTCCAGGATTAGGACAGGCCATATTATATATTAACTGCAGTGTGGAGATTATGAAGCTATTAAGCTATTATCAGTCCAGGATTAGGACAGGCCATATTATATATTAACTGCAGTGTGGAGATGTATGAAGCTATTAAGCTATTATAAGTCCAGGATTAGGACAGGCCGTATTAGGTATTGATGCAGTGTGGAGATTATATACTATGATTCGTGTTTTGCTGTCGAATGTGTGTCATTTATGTCATCGTATCTGTGTTGTAACGGAATAAACAGTATCGAACTGTTCCAGTCGTTTGCAACCCTTCTTGACTCCTGCATGTACCCTTATGTACGTACTGTGGTGTGCGAACATATCAACACACACCCAGGTCAACTTTCCAGACACAGTGACAGGTCAGCAGCACACATATATTGAATTAGCCTGTGTGGCGATGATATAGACCAAACCACTACACTCGCAACAGTGGGTGTAAACAGACTATATAACATTAACGTTTAATTACATTCAGTGAGAAACCAGCAAATCGGCTAAGGATCAAAGAAGAAGAAGAAGACTTCTGAGATACAACATTCATCCAATTTTATTAATGTGCCCAGGTATTTGAATCCAAGAACCTGTTTTAAAATTGTTCCATTTACTTTGAAACAGCATTCCGGAGAAGTCGTTGTACTCGAGAGAACTATAGCTTCTTTCCTGTTTTTGCTATTAAATAAGGCCTGTATTTTAAGTTAAAGTGTTAAAGTCAGTTTGTTTTAAGCTGGGGATGTAAACTTTTTTATACTATGGTCTAAGGGAGTTACAGGGTATAATACTTTTTGGTACAGGTCTGATTTAGTTGTTATCTCCCTTGACTTGCCATTTGGTCATTTAAGATTTTCTGTTCTTAGATTTTTCTAGAACAGTTTACGAGAATGTCCCAGATTGTTCTCGTGTGAGCTAAACTCACGCCACGCGAGGATTCACGCATGCGTGATGGTTTGGCGGGACCGGGAGACTGTAATTCATGACAGTCGGCCTGGGCGTTTTGGGCTGAGAAGGTGTTCAGCCATTTTTTTCTCTGACTGTGTGATTGGGGAACAGAGTTTTTGTGTGATAGAAATGTCTGAGATTTTCCCCTGATATATTTCTGAGAGCCAAGGATATGACGTATGTTTAAGTGACTTATTCCTGGTTGGCAGTAAAGGTAAAAGTACTTTTTACGCTATTTTGTAGCCAAGATCGACATGACTTGTTTTGTCAGAGGATATACAGAGAACTTTAGATATTTCTAGCCCGGCACTTATGCGGCTTATCTTGGCAGAGATTTTTCCTGACTTGTTTTGTTAGAGGATATACAGAGAACTTTAGATATTTCGAGCCTGGCACTTATGCGCCTTATCTTGGCAGAGATTTTTCCTGACCTGTTTTGTCAGAGGATATACAGAGAACATTAGATATTTTGAGCCCAGCACTTAGGCGGCTTATTTAGTCAAAGATGTACCTGACTGGTTTTGTCAGAGGAGTTGATGAGAACATTACATATTTTCAAGCCGGCACTTATGCGGCTTATTTAGTCACAGATGTACCTGACTGGTTTTGTCAGAGGAGTTGATGAGAACATTACATATTTTCAAGCCGGCACTTATGTGGCTTATTTAGTCAAAGATGTACCTGACTTATTTTGCCAGCGTCTCTGTTGTATTGGATGCAGTGAACTAATATTATCTACATGATGTTGATGTGCTTGAACCTTGTCCTAATGACAGTATATAAATTTTGGTGATGTCAACATTCGTTATTGTGGCGTATTAAAGTGTGATAAACGTTACTCGCAGTTCCAATATTTTCTATGATATGTGCTTTTGGTGTCTGTGAGTATCATTAACTTACTCCAGAACTACACGCATTTGCGCACATTGATATCTATTCACCCACACACCTTTGGTCGGCCACCTGTGTAAGCCCGACGTAGCTGATCGCATATATCAGCGCACATGTAACAGCACATTTACCTTCATCTTGAACCTTCAACAAGCTTCTTTCTTGTTTTTGCTATTAAATACGGCCTTTATTTTAAGTTTCTGTCACTTCTGTATCAATCATTTCCTACAACTCATTTTCACTATTTGCCATTAAGAGTGTCTCATTGGCTTACCTCAATTTAAGGGGAGGTTTAACCCCCAAAAATGAAGAATTTCATTGAAAATATCAAATTTTAGATACATATTGCACTGGAAAGTACATTCATTTCCCCACATTTCTGTATGTTTATTTCCACTAAAACCTTTTGTGGATCATTTTATATAAATTTTTAAAGTATGTCAGGTAAGTGTATTTTTACTTAATTATATATGTAAAATATACAAATTGGTATATCTGTGATGCTATATTGCTTCTAATGCATGGATTTTAATTTTCGGTACCATATTCATTTCCCTGAAGCAAACAGAAGTCAAGTTTTTCAAACATAGTTTCATGTGTAAAAATAATTTTGACTGGCTAAATTTTATTAACCATGGGGTCCTTTGATGGGTCATCGAAATAATAACGTAGCTGGAGGTATTCCAGTAGAGTGGTAGGGTACCTCCTTATACGCAAATAAAGCTGCAGGTAAGAACGAATCACAAGATTCTGGTTTCTCCTGTGCGAGCTTACATAAATTTGTAAGTAGAGTCCCGTTATATCTTTCCACGTGTCCAATCGATTCTGGATGATAAAATGTGCGGACGAGAATATTTTGAAAAATCCTAAAAACTTCCTCCATCAGTTTCCCTCTGAATTGTGTACCATTGTCAGTTAATATCTGATAAGGGTATCCTAATCTTGTGAATATTGAGAGCAAAGCCTCTCCTACATGTACTGAGTCTGCTGAGGGTAGAGCAATCGCTTCCCCCCACATAGTACATGTCTACCAGAGAAAGGATGTATTTTTTTCGGAAACTGACGAAAAGCGCATACAGTCTGCTGAAATGAAGAATTTAATGAAAAGTAAGCTGCAAAGTATGACACAGAACATGGAATCAATAAAGGAAAATACCAGAGATGATTCCTACATAGCAGGGGGATACTGAGGTGAGTAAATTTTGTGTAAAAGTGTAATTCCTCCCTTTTTTCTTAATTTTCTCAAAACCTCATTTTTCACACAAATGTGGGCACGTTGCCCATGATTTAAAAAAAACTATTAGTGATACAGCAGTAAATTTTGGGTTACATGCTGCACACATAGTGCTCATTAAAATAAACTAAAATAAAGGATATATGTTAACAAACTACAAAACTGTTGAGAAATAGCTAAGATACCCCCCTTAAAAATTTCAACTTTTTTTTCGATTGGTATGTTAAAATAAAAAAAAACTCAGATATTAAACCAATCAAAATTATTTTAGTATACAATCATTATCACATATGGAGCCGCACTAGCGTAGTGGTTACAACACCGCTCTGGCGACCGGGTGATACAGGATCAATTCCGGGCGACGGCATTTGAGGATTTTTCGTCGACCGGGATTTGGACTGGATTAACTCGAGACCTGGCGAGAACATTTGAAGGAGTGTTGTCGACCAGGGACTGGCGGCTCCTGAGCCGACCCAGCTGCAATGGGTACCTCCGAAATCGGCGAGTATTTGCCTGAATGGCGAGGGACACCTGTCTCTGTACAAGAAATAAAGGGATACTCACGTAAAATCAATGTCAGGTTAGACATAAATAATAACCTGAGATTTCGCCTCGAGTATTAGCGGGCGTACGAAAAAAAAATAAAAATAAAAAATTATCATATATTAACAAATGAAACAGCCAAATTTCATAACTCAAGTTGTACTCACATTTGAGATATCTTGGGCAACAAAATACCCAAAAAAGCTAAAATTTGCCTTTTTTTTTCACTGTTTTTCCGCCATAGATTGCAAGTTTTTAGTATATACCTCAATGTTTTGTATTTTTTTCAGTCATTTTGCTAGTATAAATGACCAGATATAGATATTAACTTATAATTCTGTGTTTTTCATTTTGGGGGTTTAACCTCCCCTTAATTATATTATGTCCACATACTGATATTTCTGGCATGTCCTCTATGGATTTCTTTTTTTTTCACTGAATTACACTCCTATGACATTACTGCATAGTTGTGATAATATTTTGACCAACTGTCAATAACAAACAAATCATCACCACTGTCAATGATGTTTCTAAGTAAACTTGACACATTCATTTGCTTGCAAGGTCTAAAATGTGTAGATATAAGGCTTTGCCATATTTCTACAGCAATAACATAAAACACACTTGACACGACGAAAAATTACTTTACCATCAAAATATGTGCAGACACCGCTTATCTAAGCTCAGATTGGTATCTTAAAAACGAACAGAAGTTACTTTACATATTTAAAACAAGGACTGGTGAAAGGGATGAATTTCTGGATTTATTAGTGACAAACCTAAAGCATTACTATCAGAATGTTGCTCCAGAATCAAAAGTTTTGATAATTTTCATATTGGCTTTTTTTCAGCTCATGGGCTAGAATGCGACCAATGTAAAAATTACCCAAAAGCATGCACAAAAGAGATGAATTATGGTGAACCAGACCAAAAGGTAAGCTTAGTTATCCTCTTCTCTCCTCCCTCTTCCCTTTCAACTTTTCTTGTCATGTACAGTTCAAAACAGAATAATATCTTCCAGTAAATTTCAAGCTTATTTTTCTCATGTATTACTAAATGGACACAGGATATCTGTACAAAGCACTGAATGCAAATGAGAAATCTCTCTGTATGGAAAAGTACAAACAAATCATATATCATCATCCTTCTCCCTTTATGCACCTGAAGGATCATCAAGTGTCTCCCACTGTAGTTGGCCCTTTGCAAGAAGCCTGCCCCAAAACACTGGCCGTGGTTTATTTTGCAGTTTGTTTTATGTTATAAAATGTCTGCACATAACCTCTCATTAGTCCCCTCTTATGACATGTCTGACAGAGCAGTGGTCCTGTTTTTTCTTTGGCTTCTAGACCCACAGAAACAAGATGGAGTAAGACATATATATTCTTCTTCATACACTCTCAGACATTACTTGAATGTTTACAAAGAAAGCAGTAGTCAGCTAGAGGCTATTTGCATCTCCGTAGAGCTTTTCTGCAAAGGGTACTGGTGTCGGCCATATGTACTTTCTCTGTTCCATATATGTTGGGCATCTTTGAAACAGATGTTCAGCCGTCGCTTTATCAGTGCCACAGTTACACTCATCGGTAGACTATATATAAATATATATATCCGTCATCCATACTTCTTATTCATCCATAGTCCATCCTTTACATTCTCTGTTAAACATTAAGTGAAGTTGGTATTTCCCTATATATATATATATATATATATATATATATATATATATATATATATATGTATATATATATATATATATATATATATATATTATATATATATATATATATATATATATATATATATATATATATATATATATATATTATATATATGGAACAAAAAAGCGTTATCTCATTGTGCAGCGTAGAAGTTGGCGATCATGACAGCAAAAGCCTGAATTTGACCACATATCAGTGGAATCTGGTGTCTCGTGTTCTGACATTGCTGGTCCCTTTGAGCAACTGACTCGTGAAATCAGCAGTGCTAATGCATGTTTGTCAGTGGTCTTGCCAGCCATTCAGACTATCTTGCTGTATCTGCAGAAGGACATATTTGATGATGGAATCAAGAAGACGGTCACATAAATTATATCAGCGCTAAAATGGGCTTTCTGGTCTGTTTGATCATGAACTTTTTGTTGTTTCTGCAGGGTTAGATCCTCATTTTAAACTTAACTTCTCAACTGAAGTACAGAAAATTAAAGGCAGGGTGAAAATATTTGCAGCTGTAACATTATGTCAATCTCAGGACGTCAACACTGTCAGTGACAACAGTATGTCAATCTCAGGACGTCAACACTGTCAGTGACAACAGTATGAAAGTGAAATATGAAAATCCACCCAGTAAGAAGAGTAAGATCGCATCAGATGATTTCTGGGCCTCATGGGATTTGGTGCAAACATACAATGACCAGCCAGAAACCAGAACTTCAAACCTTATTGAAGATCAACTGAACATGTTTCTGGGCCTCATGAGATTTGGTGCAAACATGCAACAACCAGCCAGAAACCAGTACTTCAAACCTTATTGAAGATCAACTGAACATGTTTCTGGGCCTCATGAGATTTGGTGCAAACGTGCAACAACCAGCCAGAAACCAGTACTTCAAACCTTATTGAGGATCAGCTGAACATGTTTCTGAATGAACCTTGTGTGCTGATGGATATTGATCCAATGTCGTGGTGGCAGACCAACGATGACAGGTTTCCTATTCTCCGCTCCTGTGCATTATATCATCTCGCTGCGCCTCCAACAAGAATCCCAAGTGAACATCTGTTCAGCACTGCCGGCAACACGTTTTCAGATAACAGATGTTGTCTTTTGGCAGAGAATGTTGAGAGACTCGTTTTTTTGTTTTTTTTTTAAAGCCAATGCATGTTTCATGCAGCAATTTAAAAACAGATTAATGGCTAGTTAGTAGCATTAAATAGTTTCAAGATATTTACCCTATTTCTTGTAACGCTGTATAATTAATAAAAATGTCAGTAGACCTATTGAACACAACTTTTTATGCCCAACATGCACTCACAACTCTTATTCTGCCGAATAGTTCAAGGCCTCTACTCGCATTCAGCCAAATAATAAAAACCACTATTCGGTGCAGCCCTAATATATATTTGCATATTGTTTTTAATTGAACAGGCATTGGCAAATAAAGAACACATTATAACTGAGGTTACATGGGGACTTTGTGATGAAAAGTTCTACCTAGAATGTTGAATAAAGCATAAAACTAGTGTGGTCATAGCTATTATTGCAGTGAAAAGCTTATGGAATATTTTTTAAAAAAACCTACTGGACATGATAATATTAAGTGTCTTCTTTTTATCGCGCAGAAAAATCATGACCCAGCATCGCAAAATAACTCAGCAATCATGAACCTGAAAGGAAAATTATAGAAGCAAAGAGAAAATGAAAATGATGCTAAACAACTGAGAGTTGAAAAAAGAGAAAGTTCTCCAGAGAAATGTCACAGAGGAAGAGAGAGCCAAAAGCACAACGAACCACCCACGACTCCTGGTGCATCATCTGAAGAAGTTCTAGTGTGCAACAGAAGAGGAGTACAAAAGCATTGAGAAACCGCTATCATAGCCGGATACACTGGTACCACCGTCACTGTTACAACAAAATACAGATGAAGGGGACACTGTCAAATGACTGCTCTTGAAACCTATCACAAGAGATGAAATTATCATTTGAGGACCTATGAGTGCTAACGTATGCAGCAAGAAATACCTCCAAAATAGTGATGAAGATCACTTTTCTAGTGTACATTTTCAAAGAGTAATGCCACATAGACAAACTGTTGATTGAAGATGGCTTATTTATTCCCACTCTGCCGATAAAATGTACTGTTTCTGCTGTCATTTGTTTTCCAAAGCTTCCACTCATCTTGAGCAACGAAGGTTTTGACAGCTGAAATATTTATCAGCTTGTCTCAGTTGTCACAAACCATCCCTAGTAAATTGGATAGAGACTGAAAAGACTAAAGCAGCGTAGCGGATTAGACGAAAAAAATTACAAAAAAGAGAGCGAGGATGAGACAAAATGGTGGGCTTCTGCGCTCGAGTATTAAAGATAATGGCTATCATTTTCTTCTTAACAGAGCACATTGTACATTTAACTCATTCCGCCCTGTTGTGACTAAATGCGACATTACCTATTCCGCCCTGATGCAACATAAAGCGACCAGCCCCTTTTGTAAGCATCCAGCAATGGAACTCTCGTATCGAGCGATATCCAGCGAGAACAGGAAAAGACTATAGAGTTTCGATTCATTGAAAACCGAATGTTTTTATGTAGTTTCGTTCGGATTATAAAGACGTTTCAAGTCAGACCAGTGTGTGCGGTGTGTTGAGGCCTTTTTTTAATCAACAATCCACAGCAGAATGGCATTTCAATTTATTCAGTCATTGATTGATAATGACAATCCCGACGATAACAACCAAGAGGACAAGTCTGATGTTGACTTGGATGATGAGGCAGTGGATTTATTTGATGATTCCGGTAACAATTAACAGTGAAACTAGTGACAGCATTGGTGAAACAGAAGCGGACCTGGAGTGGTCTGACATGCTGAACACTGTCAGTGGCAAAATGGGTGCATTAACTGAAACACAAAGCGCCCTTCATAATCAGGACCCAAATAGCTCACCATTTGACTATTCTAGCCTCTTCTTTCCATTTACAATAATCAAACTATTTGTGTAACATTAAGAAGGCGGTAGATGACAAACTCAGAGAAGAACAGGCAGGATTTCGTGCAGGAAGATCAAGTACAGACCAGATAGCAACCCTCAAAATCATCACAGAACAATCAAACGAATGGCAGATCCCCTTATACATAAATTTTTTCGGAAAAGCTTTCAACAGTATATACCGTACTGTGACATGGAAAATCCTTAGACATTATGGAATCCCAGAGAAATTCATTAAAATCATCCAAGATTTCTACCAGGAGGCCTCATGCAAAGTAGTGCACAAAGGAAAACTATCAGAGCCCTTCACAGTACACATAGGGGTCAGACAGGGGTGTCTGCTGTCACCAACAATTTTTCTCATGGTCATAGACTGGGTTATGAGGCAAACAACAGAAGGAGAGAAAACAGGAATATAGTGGACATTCAACAAACAGCTGGAGGATCTTGACTTGGCAGATGATTTGTGCCTTCTATCACGCAGCAAGATATGCAGAAAACAAATAGATTAGTGACAGAAACAGCAAAGATGGGACTACACATAAATGTAAATAAAACAAAGGAAATGTGGATAAATAATAGGCAGATGGACTCTATGAAGATCAATGGTCAAGTTATCGAAGAAGTAGAAAGCTTTACATATCTAGGGAATAACATTGACAAAGAAGGGGGAACCGATGGTGATGTCTGTTCTAAGATAAATAAAGCCAGAGGCGCTTTTAACGCCTTTCGACCAATATGGAACTCCTCAGCTATACCCAGAGAGAACAAAATCAGAATCTTTAACTCAAATGTAAAGTCAATTTTGCTGTATGGCTCAGAGACATGGCACGTCTCAAAGAGTATCATCTCCAAACTACAGATATTTGTAAATAGATGTCTCAGACGGATCCTCCATATAAGATGGCCATATGTAATAACAAATGTAGAGCTAAGGAAAAGATGCGGGCAACAGCCAATACAAATGAACATTAAGGTAAGAAAGTGGGGATGGATAGGACATACACTCAGAAGAGAACAATCAAGCATAGTCAGAGGTGTCCTTGACTGGAACCCACAAGGGAAAAAAAGAGTGGGAGGCCAAGGAGAACTTGGAGAAGAACTGTGGAAGAGGAAGCTAAGGAAGTTGGAATGACTTAGGCAGAGCTGAAAAAGACAGCCCAGAATAGAAATCGATGAAGATCAAATGTTTCAGCCCTATGTTCCACAGGGAATAGAAAGGAATGATGATGATGATATCCTTTGTCGGACAATCAGAGGGGTCCACAGCCTTCATTGGACAATCATAAGTGTACATAGCCTTCATTGGACAATCATAAGTGTACATAGCCTTCATTGGACAATCATAAGTGTACATAGCCTTCATTGGACAATCAGAAGTGTACATAGCCTTCATTGGACAATCATAAGTGTACATAGCCTTCATTGGACAATAATAAGTGTACATAGCCTTCATTGGACAATCAGAGGGGTCCATGACACAAAAAGGTTAAGAAACCCCGTTCCAGATCACTCGACCATTGATCATCATCACCTTCCAGCTCCATGCGGAGCAAAGATCTTCAACGAATTCACTCCAAACCTTCCTGTCCAGTACCATTCGTTGAAGCTCTTTCCATGTCTACTTTATCCCTTTCCATTAGTTTATGTTCCTCTTAACTGTTCCTCTGGTGTCAGTTAAACTTTGTTTTTAGTTAAGTTTCCAGCAGCTGATTATCGGCTGATATTTTAGTCATGTGCTCAGTGCCAGTTTTTGGGAGGTGGAGGCCGTACCGCGCGCCATCTTCGGAGAGGGGTGTCGAAATGTTTTTAAAATTATTGTTTTTCCTATTACTGTTTTAAAAACCTTTAGCACGCTGCGGGCGACATGTGTCGCCCGAAAAAACCCGTGTTCTGAATGCTGTTGTCGACACATGTCGCCTTACGGATATCATCGTTTCTAGCATTAGGACTTGTGTACACGTGATTTCAGCCCCGGATGTTAAGTTGTAATGTTATTTGCAAGAGAGTTAGCTTCCGTTTCCGATCTTAAAAAAGTGATGGGTGTATCCGCATTTATTTTTTGTAAATTTTTAAAATCGAAATCAATCGGCATCGAGCACGCGGCTATTTTCGCTCAAATTCTAATGGATTCTGACTCCGATGCGATGACAAGGAGATCTTTGTCTTTATTAGTGCTAATATCGGTTCTCAGAATATGGTTGATGGCAGAGAAGGAAACGAAAGTAGAATGTCATTACTAGTATGTATAATTTTAGGGGTTAGGATTAGGTTTATCTGAAAGGTTTAGGGTTACGGCTGAATGTCACTGCTGACGAGGGCGTTTGTTGCTTTGCTACTGATGATGGGTGTGACGAAAAGATCGTTATTTGATTTGTATTGGTGTTGCGGTCTTTCTTAGTCCATAACAGGCATTAACAGACATGGCAGTCTCAGGTCCTGCCTCTGTTAAAAGATTACACACCAACTTAGATGATGGTAAGAATTGTCTATAAGTTTTATTTTCTTCGCGCACGTTTGTGCACTATGGGGAGTATGGGTTATCCCGTGCGCACGTGTTGCCAAACATCAGTCCACGTCAGAGCTTTGTGATGAAAGCTTGGATTCCAAGATCCGTCTTTGGTCTTTGGATTTGTTCAGACCCGATTTTGGGCGAAACGTATTTATTATTAGTTCCGGCCTTAAGTTTTGTAAACGTAGCCGATGTTCATCCAAGTAAGTGTGATCTCTCTGATGAGAGCAAGTATTTGTGATATTTTATAATAATTTTTATTCAAGGCGTGAGCATCTAGTTGGAATCGGCGTCCAGTCGATACCAAAATGGATTCACGGTTGAAGATGTAACTTTGTAAGTGGACAGATGCTTAGGAAAGGAATTGTCCTAAATTAACATGGATTACGTGGAATTGATTCATTAGACAGCCGTCTGGAGAGTTTTCGGCTTATTGCAGAGGTGACTCAAAATGTAATACATAAGTCTATACGCCAAGGAAGTCTTGGGTAGATACATGTTCAACTAATTTTACTATGATTAATTACGAGGCCAGTACAGTAAAGGACATATTTGTTAGAGATCTTAGATGTTGTCGTGGAACGACTCTCCCCAACTTCTTTTCTTCTGTCTATTATTTTTTTCCCTCTACAAATTTCTCCTATCATTTGACAAGAAACCAAAAGTCTCTCTAGATTTCACCGTATTTTACTAGCTCAGGTTTCTCACGGTCCAGGAAAATAAATTATTCACTTCGCCAGCGAAAGTCGAAGGTGGAACACAGTGCAACGACCGGAAGTGACCTGTGTTGGGTTCACGAAGGGAACTCATGTAAAAACAGCCGGCAACGATGAAGATGAACGCTAGGGCGAGTTGAAACGAAGGTAACTTAATACCTCTGGGACCAAACTAGAATTTGCAACAAGGCCACCCCCATCCCTGCCCGGAACAGATCCTGGAATATTGGAGGGAATTTTAAGCATTCTTTTTGTAACCATCATTCGGAGCAGACCGACTCTGGGCCCAAGTGGGCATTTCATGTTGCGAAATAGTTGTAGTGAATTCGTTGAGCGAAGTAAGTAGATCTAATACTGCTGATTTTATAACATGAATAATCATATGTTTATCAACAGCTTGCTATTGCAGTAACTTTTTGTTAAAGTTTAAATGCATTTCATTTTCAGTGACAATAACTGTTATTTGCATCTTTACAGATCACTCAAACTAATGTATGAGTTTGCAAAGTTCCTAAACCTAATTAACTCCTTATCTTTATCTCACAGCCTGGCAGAAATAAGACAGGGTTAAAATAATTGATGTATATTATTGTTGTTATTTTGAGATTTGCATATTGATCCAAACAAAATAGAAGTGTATTAGTGGTTCTTCTATTTTCTATTTCTTATAAGGCTTCTGTGTTCTCTGCCAAGACTACAAACTTGATAACAGTGTTCTCAATCACTTCTTCTCACTTTGTCACATAAGGGACATTAATGTGTTTTTCAT
This sequence comes from Oreohelix idahoensis, assembly GCA_024509875.1. NCBI lineage: Eukaryota > Metazoa > Mollusca > Gastropoda > Stylommatophora > Oreohelicidae > Oreohelix > Oreohelix idahoensis. The sequence continues at coordinate 72,326 of JAMPIV010013591.1, forward strand.
TATGGAAGGTTCTTTACATGTATTTAATGCAATCCTATGCATATACCATGTTGTATGATTGAAGAACTATTTTATGTATGATTGAAGAACTATTTTACTATCAGTTTATGAATGTTATTTGCTACAGGAACCAGGACTTTAAGAATGCTTGCAATTATTTAGCTATTTAATGAATTTACCACTTTGACTGACAAAATGTAAGTCAGTAGTTCTCAAGCCTTGAGACCATGACTACCCTCCAAATGATTTACTGCTCGAGTAAGCAAGAATGTAAATCATTGGTTCTCAGACCTTGGCAGCAATGACACCCCACCAAGTTAAAGCAGCATAGGAAACTATTACCCGGTGGTTCTCAAACCATTGTTGACAGAGACCCCAAAGTTAAAATACTGCTCTATGGGCACTAGGTGGACCAGTGGTTCTCAACCATTTGATGACCCCAGCCCCTACCTCACAGTTTGTGAAACTCATTGCAGACATGGGGAAAACCACTGCTGTAAATAAGCAGACAGCCAGATAGAGACTGAGAACTCAAGATACGCTATAATGTCAGTTAAGACGTGGTAGTTCATACATTGTTACGGAATGATAGTTAACCTTGTGTTAATTTAATTTCTGATGGACGCTTACCGGCCATCAGACTTGGGAGATGATTGCTCTTGAAAACCACTAACAGTACTTCAATTGTTTCCAGTCCACCCAGGTTGCGGTTACACAGTACTTAACTAGGTTGCGGTTACAAAGTACAAACTCAGGTTGCGGTTACACAGTACTAAAACCATGTTGCGGTTACCAGATACCTTAACCAAGTCCAGGGTACAAACCAGGGTACAAGTCCATGGTACCAAAGATTACCCTTACCCACCATACCCTATCAAATAGGTTATCATACCCAACCATATCCTATCACCCAGTAACCATACCACACATCCCATAAACAGAAGAGGCATTCAGCAGAGGTGACTTACCCCATCCTTATCTGTGATGTGCGCTGAGTCCAGGGAAGCAAACTCTGACACCCTCTGAACCCATAGAACTGTTTGTGAGACCACAGTGCTGGAGCATACAACACCAAGAGAGTCTGAACACAAATCATCTCCGCAGCTACTACAGTCCTTGAGGAGATGAGTATTAACACCTACCAGCAACACTACCATAGAAAAGATCTCTGGTCCAAGTGATGACCAAACTAGTTGTTTTTTTTTTAAACAGTAGAGCTAAACTCTTTTTTCCCATATTTATATGTATATAAAGAAATGTAAGATTCCATACCCTTTTATCCAACTTTACATAACAGAGTCTGTTGTTATTTTTCTTGTTAACTTTATTTGGGTTGTATTTTGTTTTAAATATAATCTACACCCTGGGGGCTCAGCCATAATTCAATTAACTTCTATTGGGTCAGGATATTTTAAATGTGGCTGGACACCAAATCTCTTTCTCAACCTTATGTGCTTTACACAGTCCTTTCGTAGGATTCCTGAGGAAGAATTTATCGTCCAGAAAATATCCTGTTTAGTTGCTAGAATTCTCTTTTACGTAAATTTCTGGTACACTATTTCCCGAGGAGAGGCAGTTTTCTTCAAACTCGGAAGCTATCAATAGGACATTATTATCTTTATTCTTCCATTCCATCCAAACTGTCCTATCTCCTCAAAACACCTCGCGACAGATGTGAGGAAACATAATGAGGGTCTCTCTATCATTGTCAAGGTCAAAGGACAATCGAATATCAACGTATAATTTAACTGCCTCATCGTATATATGTACTTTATGATAATAATTCATTATGCTCAGTCATGAATTACATGAAGGATTCTCGAATGGAACTAACCAACTGTACATGTATTTTAAAAATGAACACTACGCTATTTACCGTCCTGTTGAATTCTTCTTCTTCTTCCGTCCTTAGCCACCGACCGTCAAAGCAGTCAGTGGCCATTACGCCTAGTGGCGTCTTAGGGCAACAACAGATAGGTTTTCTTTGCCATTGTTTCCCATCACGCCTATTGGCGTCTTTAGGGCAACGGCAAATCAATCCATTTGCTGTTGTTTCCGTAATCGAAGTGACTGGCAAACGGGTGATCAGCCCGTTGGTGTCCTGTTGAATGTTAACCATTATTCGTCAAGATCAAATGTCTCGTCTCGTACAACGTCTTATGTCAATAAAATTGAATGAACTTTACGCCAGCGAGTTGGATACTACAATCTTGGCATATTTGACGTGCTCCCATGTTGGGATCCCTATTTGACTGTTTATCACATTTTGTTTAACTTCGAACATTCGCGTGTTAGTAGTCAACATTAACTCACCCTGAAGAGATCGACGACTACAATTGGTCAAATGACTTTCATTGAGATTCAAGGGATATAGACTCTTCGTTTGTTGGTTTTTTTTTTTAATTAAAAAATTTTTTTTTTTTATTTAAAATTTTTTTTTTTCGTTTTTTTCATCTTTCCTTTCCTCTCTTCCTATCACATCTAACATGTACACAAACAAATTTTATATCATCAGATTCATCATTCATTTATTTATATAAATTCCAAAAATTATAGCAATTGACCAAGAAACACAAAAACTATAGACATTACAAGTCACCCACTATAAAAACGGGGCGTTGTGAAAAAGAATGCAGCTGCAGGAGCATAGTTTTGGGAAAAGAATGCAGCGTGCTAAAGGTTTTAAAGAACAATTGAAACTGGATGGATTAGGAGGAGTTTAAAGTATGAACTATTTTTATATTTACATTTGTTTCATTTCTTAAATATCCGGTTTTCATTTGCTCCATGCCTGTTTTATTCCTTATCTCAAAAACAGCACACTGAGCACTCATGTGTACTTCAACATTAATTTTTGGTTAAAACTACCTCCTTCTTTCTTTCACTCGTTCCTTCCTTATTTCTTTCTTTAACTCTTTCTTTTGTCCTTCCTTATGTCTTCTTCCTTCTTTCTTTTCACCTTTCAACTCTCAAAGAATCATAAGTCTTCAAGAAACTTATGCCAAGTCTTCCTTGCCCGTGCCATCAGCTCAAGATATTTCCATGTTTTCTTCATTCCCTTCATGTCTGTCTCCAGTTCTCTTCTCCACGTATTCTTTGGTCTTCCTCTACATTTCTTACCCTGGGGATTCCAGGACAAGGACTGCCTTGTAATGCTATCAACAGGTTTTCTCAATGTGTGTCCTGTTCATCTCCCATAAAAGACGAGAGAAAGGAAGGGCAGAATGTCAGACGGGCCTGCGTGCCCAATTCTCAACCCTTTGAAAATAAAGTTAGTTCGTTCGTTCGTTCGTTCGTTCCCACTAGCATTTATCTAGCTTTTGTCATTAGTTCCACATGACAAGACCTTGTACCACCCTGAAACATCCTTAGGGCCTGCTCGGCATCTGCTATGCCCAACTGTTTTATTTTTTCGTCGCTTTTTTGTGTGTGCTTACTCCCGAATCCTGGCGAGGAAAGGAATGTTGGATAGATGTGCTGCGAAGGCGGGCCATCAGCTCAAATTATTTCCATGTTTTCCTCATTTTCACCTCTGTCTCCACCTCTCTTCTCCGTGTGTTGTTTGGTCAGCCCCTGCCCTCTCTTTCCCAGGACATACAAGAACAAGGACTGCCTGGTAATGCTATCAACAGGTTTCCTCAATGTGTGTCCTATCCATCACCAGCGTCTTCTTCTCATCTCTTGTTCCACTGGCACTTGTCTGGTTCTTGTCATCAGTCATTCTATTTTACGCAAGCACCCATTTATGAATGTTTGTAACTTCATTGTTGTTGTTTTTGCTGTTCTCCATGTTTCAGAGCCATACAATAGGATTGACAGTTGTTGAAGATTCTTATTGTTGTGTTAGACTTGATTTGTCTTGATCTCCATATGTTTCCCAATGCAATGACATGTCCTCTTGCTTTTTGTATTCTTATTTTGATATTGTTTGTGTTCAAGTTTTTGTGGTAAAACGTTATGGGATGGGTTAACCAGCCCCATGCCCAATCTTCCTTAGTTGCTTTCTACAACATGCCTGGTAGGGTACAGAGTTACTACTCTTTCCTCTCCTTTCGGGCTGTAGCGAGATCTGTAAGATAATAGCTAAAATTCAGTAAGATTTTAGTCCTATGATAATAAATAAACCCAGCCCGCATGTGTCTGACGGTTGGCATCTTCGACGCCAGCAACGCTGCCTTTTGTGCAGTGCTAAAGCCTAGAAAACGATCTCGCTATAAAATTTAAAAAAATCTAACACGCGTTTTAGTTTCGGTTTCGAAACGTACAACTAACATTTTGGCCGCTTGCCAGATCTACTACAGGAGACTGCGGCAATCCTTATAATTAACAATTTGTTAGAAATGTAACGCTAAACTGCTGTTTGAAGTAACGTAATATGTGTACAGTAACGCAAAATTTGGTAGTCTTTTGGACTTTTCCCAGTAGTAATAACGAAACGATTGTAATACATTAACGCAAAATGCTACCAACACCTTGCAAAACCCGCTTCGTTCTGCCCGCGAGACAACTAGTATATACACGCTGTGGGCAAAGCCAACGGATATACACACACAGACAGTTTAAATTCTCGCCGCGTATGGAAATTGTGACGTCACAGAAACAAGTTGGTTTATTTGAAAAATTAAAAAGTAATACTGAAGACGGGGGAAAAGGTGGTAGACTTATGTAAAAAGTTATAATTAACGACTGTCAGTGACAAAACTGAAAATCTAAACGCAAATGAATATAGTCATAAAAATCATATATTCGTGTAGCTTAGTGTATTCTGAGCACAAATATTCATTCATAACCCTCCACTCCCAAAGGAGCATAGGCCCTCAACAAACACATGCCAAGTCCTCCTGTCACGTGCCATCATCTCAAGTTCTTTCCATGTTCTCCTCATCATTTTCACCTCTGTTTCCAACTCTCTTCTCCATGTACTTCTTGGTCTTCCTCTGCCTCTCTTGCCCTGGGGGTTCCAGAACAAGGACTGCCTTGTAATGCTATCAACAGGTTTCCTCAGTGTGTGTCCTATCCATCGCCATCGTCTTCTTCTCATCTCTTGTTCCACTGGCACTTGTCCAGTTCTTGTCATCAGTTCCACATTGGTAACCTTGTCATACCATTTTAATCCCTCTATTCTACGCAAGCACCCATTTATGAAAGTCTGTAGCTTTTTGGTTGTTGTCTTTGTTGTTCTCCATGTCTCCGAGCCATACAATAGGACTGACTTCACATTTGAGTTGAAGATTCTTATTTTCGTGTTGGATCCTATTTCTCTTGATCTCCATATATTTCCCAATGCAATGAAAGCTCCTCTTGCTTTTTGTATTCTTATTTTGATATCGGTGTCTGTCCCTCCAACTTTGTCTATATTACTGCCAAGATATGTGTATGATTCTACATCTTGTATTGGCGTTTCTTCAAGTTCAACCCTGTTTTCATTACCTGCATTTATTCGCATTATTTTTGTCTTTTCCCTGTGTATTTTCAGACCCAATTGCTGTGACCTCTCATCGAGTGTTTTCAATTTGTCCTGCATCTGATTACAGTTATGGGACAGGAGAGCCAAATCATCAGCAAAATCCAGATCATCCAACTGCTTAGTCAGAGTCCACTGGATTCCATTTCTGTTGTGTGTTGTCGATGATCTCATAACCCAATCTATTGCCAGCAAGAAACGAAATGGAGACAAGAGGCATCCCTGTCGCACTCCTGTTCTTATCCCAAATGGTTCTGTAAGCTGTCCTTCATGAAGAACTCTGCACGTCATGTCTTCATAGGTTTTCTTTATTAAATTAATGATTTTCAGGGGAACTCCATAATGCCTCATCAATTTCCAAAGTGATTCTCTGTCCACACTGTCAAATGCTTTTTCGTAGTCCACAAATCCGATGTATAGTGGTGAATTCCATTCCAGACTTTGTTCAACTATTATTCTCAAAGTGGCTATCTGGTCTGTACATGATCTGTTTTGTCGAAAACCTGCTTGTTCATCTCTCAATTTCTTGTCTATGGACTCCTTTAATCTCTCAAGGATAATCCTGTTCAATACCTTTCCTGGCACTGATAGTAACATTATTCCTCTATAATTTGTGCACTCTTGTAGATTTCCCTTCTTAGGCAACTTAACCAGATATCCTTCCTTCCATTCTGCTGGTATCTCTTCTTTTTCCCAGACTTTACCAAGTAATTTATATAACATCTCTGTAGCCGTGTCGATATCTGCTTTGATGGCCTCTGCTGGAATGCCATCAGGTCCAGACGCTTTTCCATCTCTTAGAAGCTTTATGGCTTTCTTTATTTCTTCCTTCGTTGGTCTTTCACCGTTAATTTGTAGCTCTTCTTCTGCTGGCTGGATGTCCGGCGGGTTTTGTGGAGCTGGTCTATTGAGAAGGTCCCCAAAATATTCTGTCCACCTCTTCATTTGCTCTTGTATATTGCTGAGCAGTTTCCCATTCTTATCTTTTATGAGGCAACTTGTTTGCTTGTATTTCCCTGTTAGCTTCTTTGTGCTGCTATACAGTTCTCTCATATTTCCTTTGGCTGCAGCATCTTCTGCCTCTCTTGCCAACTCCTCAATATACTTCCTCTTGTCTCTTTTGATACTTCTTTTTACTTCTTTGTTTGCTTCTGTGTACACTTCTTGAGCCTTGGCTTTGGAACTTCTGGTTTTGCTTGTGTTTAACTCTGCTTTCTTGTTTTTTCTATCTTTTATCTTATTGATGGTTTCTGTTGTTATCCATGCTTTTTGTTGTCTTTCCCTTTTCCCCAGTATTTCTTCACATGTCTCCTTCCATACCGTTTTGACCTGCTGCCAATAGTCTTCTGTATTCTCTACATCTTCCAACTGTTGGAGCACTTGGAATTTGTTGGATACTGTGACCGCAAATTTGTCTCTTGTTTCTTGATTTCTTAGCTGTCCTACATTAAACTGTTGTCTATAATTTTGCATTGTTGCATATCTCTTGAGTTTCATTTTTACTTTGGCTATCAGAAGATGGTGATCTGATGCCACATCTGCTCCTCTATATACCTTTACATCCTGCAATGATGATCTAAACTTCTTCTTTATGCATATATGATCGATCTGATTTTCTGTTCTATGGTCTGGTGATATCCATGTTGCCTTGTGTATTCTCTTATGTGGAAACATGCTTCCTCCTATAGCCAGTTGATTTGAAGCACAGAAGTTTGCGAATAGTTCTCCATTTTCATTCATTACTCCTAGCCCATGTTTTCCCATGACTTCTTCAAATCCAGTATTGACTGTACCTATCTTTGCATTCATGTCACCCATCAAAATTGTGATGTCTCTTCTTTTTACTTTATCCATAATTTCCTGTAGTTTAGTATAAAATGCTTCTTTCACAGACTCTTCTTTGTCATTAGTTGGTGCATAACATTGGATGACATTGACATGAATTTTCTTTTTAGCTGTTTTGAAAATAGCTGTTATTATTCTGGGTCCCACAGCTTCCCATTCAATGAGTGCTTTCTGTGCTTCTTTAGATAACATAAGAGCTACCCCTTCACTGTGGTGTGAACTTTCATCTTCGTGTCCTGAGGACAGCACCAATTCACCTGTGATGAGTTTCTTCCTGTCTACCCCCTTCCACTTTGTTTCACACATTCCCAGAACCTCGATTTTGTATTCCCTCATTTCTGCTGCTACTTGTGCCACTTTCCCTTGTTCGTTCAATGTCCGAACATTCCAGGTGCCAAATCTGGAAGTTCTCCTAGAAGAAAGAAGGTTAGTCAGCAACACAGACTCCTTTCGGCTTTCTCTGTGTTGCATCATACGCCTCCCCGCGAGAGGACCTTCCCCTGTCTTGGATGGCTGTGTTTTATTTTCTTTATTTGACTTGTCCATATTTGTTGAAGTTTTTTGTGGTTTAAATTTTTTTTTTTACAGGATGGGGTAACCGGCCCCATGCCCAACCCTCCTTAGTCGCCTTCTACGACATGCTTGGCAGGGGACAGTGTTACTATTCTTTGCTCCCCTTTCGGGCCCCGGTAACACACGGGTGGAGCACAAATATGTTTTAATATTAATGGTAGTCAAATTATTAGCCAAGTTATTAAGGAAATACTATGTGACTGAAAACACTTAGACGAACAGACTGTTGTCCTTGCTCGTTAAATGTAACGTTATTGGGAACGATAGTTTGAAAGAGGTATGGGAGTAATTCAAATCCGATTGGTGGGTATAGGAGGGTGGACGGAGAGTATTGGCTGGGCAGAAAAGCTAAAATCTATATTTAGAAAAATCACTCCTAGAAGTTTGAAGTAGTGTTTTTCCTTTTAAAAATTTTTAAATTGAAATGCTAGACCCTCGCTGTGATTGGGCAGGTCTAGGCATATTGGCAAAAAGCGTTTACAGCTCAGTGCCAGTTGAAAAAGAAATATGTTAGAAGCAAGCTGTGTTGTCCTCAGCAGTACCAAGTGTGTTATTAACCATTGGCAGTCTGAATAGAAGGCAAAGCTGAACTTAAACTATAAGTATGCTAAAGCCATTCAACGTACATACGTGATATTTCTTTGAATTGTGGTAAGGATGGACTTTATTAATCTTGTTATTACAATAAAAATTGGTGTCTGCGATACTGCTCGATTGGGAAGGTTTACGACTAAGTACAGACACATAACGTTGTTTCAGAGGTTTTTTGTTCTGGTACAGTGTAGGTACCAGAACCCTGGTGGCGTTGTTGCAGTGTACTAAAGTAACCTATTGCTTGGACCCTGAGGTCTAGTTACTGCACCAGTAACCTTGTCAGCGTGGTCATACCAGAGAGCCTGTGAAAATGACAGCAACATCTATTATCTAGATAAGTGCTATACATGTTGGCACTCAGTTTTATCCACTATATCACTGTATCAAAATATAAATAACATAAAATAAATTGTTGGCAACCTTTCAAGATAAACTTTATAAAAGAAAGAGGGAATGATGACAGTACCCCACTCATATCTTTAATTACCAGTGTCATTTACTTTAGAGAACATAGCTACACATATTCTGATTGTCTTATTATTAATTGAATGGACAGAAGATCCAGTGTTGTACTTCAATTGATGTAAATAAATTCATAATATCAATTTTGGTTGTTTGTCCTGACTCAGAAAATTCTTATCAGGCCAAATAAATTGTAAATAACCATTTTACCAAACTTTTAACACAGACTTCTATAAGATATATTTTATAGAGTGTCAGTTTGTTTGTAGTATTGACTCAGTCCTATATATATATATATGTTAGCAATTAAATGTGTTTGTAGTACTTGTACTTACACCACATCATACACTCATAACCCTAGACATATAGACGTAGCTAACATACATACTAGTCAAGAATAAGTGTGATTGAGGTCTTAGGGTGGTAGCAGAAAGGTGTTCTGATAACTCAACCCAACATTTGTTATAATCAGGGACCTTCACAGCTGACCTCAGTCAGTACAATAGAAATAACATCTTATAACACCAAATCCACCACACGGGCCCCGGTAACACACGGGTGATATCTTGAGTTATCCTTCTATGACCACGAGCTAAGCACAATGCTATGGTATACAGATGTAGAATTTCTGGCACTCTTGCACAGGCATTTTTGATGAAACATGTCGAGAACCCAGCATTGCACACTAATCTAGGAGGAGTCACTTGAGCTCCAGACATATCTCTGGTTGTTACCTGGTTGACTGCATGCAGGAAGATCTCACTATGGATCACTGTTACGGTGTTTTAGACTTCATGGTACTATGGTCTAACGTGAGCGTTGGTATGGTCACGCGTAGTGACCAATTTAGGGGACCCTTTTGTATTTGACCGTCACGCCATGAAGTCGCATTGTTGAATTCTTCCAGAGATAGGCTACGTATTGCCGAATTATAATTATTGATGGACGCGCAGGGTCGGTCCATAGTTCCTTAATGGATAATGAAATATAATGTTAGTAGATCAGTGGATGATCTATATATTAAATATTCGTCAAATACACAGGCGTATCATTACCGTCTGACTGGATGACAGCAGAGCGTGTACATCGCCTTTGATGTTCTGACATGAACTTATTTGACTGGAAGAGTGACGGTATTATGGATTCCCATTGACTAATGCAGATGTACATTTCTTATATTGATGAATCACCATATGATGTTCTTCACATGTCTTGTCAAATAAATGTATATATTGGACTCAGTATGAAGGACTTACCGCATTCGTCATTTGACTTGAAGGTTGGTCTGCATGCCATGTTTTTATTGATTGTATTCGCATTATACTAACTACTCTTCTATGAGGAAGAGTTCTTCATGTATTTATGAGGAATGATATTCGCACTGAACAAACAATGAAGTGTCGACGACTACGATACAGACCAGACAATATCTCAATTAAAATACTTAATAATTGTCTGAGTACGAACCCACGTACGGACACATATAATCAAGTGATCTGTGATCAAACTGATAGTCCGCATAAACGCAACTGCGATATCAACTAACGCTTCGTCTGTATCAACTGGTGGCCGGATGTTGGCTGTGGAATTTCTATTTCACGTTTATGAACTTATCTACAATCAAATCGAATCCGCAAAAATATATCTCTTCGATTTTCATTGACATTTTCTGCGCATGCGAATATGACGTCATTGCATAGCAACAGTCGAACGATCATGAATGACAAGCAAAATTCAACGACATGAAATTAAACTTATCAAGCATCAACTACCGAAAGATTTCTGGTCACACAGACAGCATTTCTGCATGAAATATCCATGGTAGAGTGGCGCATGTTGGCTCTGTGGTAACTATTCCGAAATTCAAAAGATAAGTACTGTTTGGTCCGTATACAAATGTTGAGTCCACGTCAGCCATTTCATAAGCATGTTTTTGACAATAATGTTAAGTGTGTCATTTTATATATATTTCTGTAGTCTTGTCGATATTCGTGGGTGGTTGGGCAGGAGGATTACATCTGATTATATGTCTTTACGAATGACCAGATCAGGTGTAATTGTTCTATAAGGCCGTGAATTAATCGCATTTTAGCGAAGGACTCACTGAGGACACTGCCGGTGGTTTGTTCGTTCGTACTTGCTATTAATTCCCTTGTATGTTAGATGTCTAGTTCTGTTATAACTGGGGTTTTCTAGTGTATTCAGTTTCATTTTTATTCAGTTACAGTCATATGTTCGTAATCTATCCTGTTTATTCTAATCTGGCTATCTTTAATTTTATTTAAATGTATTGTATGATCGTCAAATGAGTCCTGTGACGTCATCATTCGTAGTGCCAAATATGTTCTTTTACTTCAGTTAACCTTCACCCTTCTATATTTCCGGTTAGTAGACTTGGTTTTATAATATCACTTATTTTTGTGAAAATGTCACTTTTGTATTGTGCTACTGTACTGTAAAGCCTTGGTTAATCATTTGTATTGTCTTCATTAATTTCATTAATCAAATGATATTACTATATATTGCTTTTAATCAAATATCTTTAATTAATTTAATTAATTTTTATTAAATTGGATGATGACTTAGGGTGTGTCATCATAGTGCAGCATTGGTCCAATACATAAGTGAGGCACATTGTATATGATGCTTAGGGCATAAGGATTACAATTAAATATTGAAGTAAAGTAAAATAACTTTATTGAATAATTATTTGGTATTCACACCATGCATAGGTGTTGAATTGGAAAACTATATGTGATATAGTACAAAGTACACGTACATGGTACTACAGTGTTGTCTAGGCACACATAAATGATAACATAATATACTTATGGTAGGACAATTCCCATAATTATTAAATATTAATATTAGGTGCATGATATGAATTCAGCATCGTAAATAAATAAATGTCATAACTATTTATGACATATTAATAGGTACATATAATATTATTATAAAATATTATATAGTTGTTGAACTTACAGTTCATATTAAGAGATTATTATAGGTGGTTGTATTGAGTGAATTATTGAATAATAATTATATTATTGACTAAATAAGTATTTTAGTTATTTGACATGACCACGTTTACGCTAGATTATTATAGGTGGCTTGGTGAGAGTTGTGGTTTACATGGTATAGAATTAGAAATATATGCATACAATGAGTTTTTACATAGATTGCAATTTGATGAACGGAATCGAAAATTAGAAGAAGAAGAACGTCAGGATAAATTAAAAGAGTTTGCATTAGAGGAAAAGAAGGTCTCGGAGGAATATAGGGATTCTCCAGACAAGTTACTTAATAAAGAACAGTGTGTTGATGTGGGATTAAATAAGTTCTCAGTAAAACTTGGTGTAGAAGGTAACATGTTAAAACCTATTGTCAAGGGAGAGTTGGCTTGTAATAATTTGATGAATAGTGATGAAGAAGTTGTACCTGCTTTAAAAGAGGAAGAGAGGAAAGCTACATTGAAACAGGAGAAAGAAAAACTTAGACAAGAAGAAGACATAAGGAAAGCTAGAGAGGAAATAGAAGAAATTGAGAAGGAAAACAGATTAAGAGAATTAGATGAAAATTTATTATTAGATAAATTTTTATGTCGTACAGCGTCGGATTTGACGGAGTTTGCTAACAATAAGTTACACTCTGTCCCACATATGAATATGGCTATGGACATAGCAGACTTACTAGATGGAGTGTTTCGTACTTTTGTGGAACGTTACGTACATGTCCAACATGGTTCTATATTGAATAACATTCATAATGCTATTCTTTGCGACGATGATTATGATAAACAAATGGACAACTCACGGAATGGGCAGGAAAGAGTGACAAATTTAGAAACCATTGATGAGAAAAGAGAGGAGGAGTTATTGGAGATTATTGCCAGTCAAGAACAGGCTATAAGGGACTGGCGAAAGGAGGCGAGGTTACTGAAGTTGTAGACCGATACTGATGATTCGAGATTGAGGACACTGGAAGTGGAGCTTGCAAATTCTAGGACCTCATCAGAATCCACTATGGGTATTTTTGAACATTTTCTCCAGGAGGGAGATAGATTGGGTTTACGTGGTGCAAGCTGTGAGGAGTATGCCATGGAACATTTTTTAATTCAAATGAGCCATGATCTTGAGGAGTTTGGTTGGAATGTGTGTAGATATGCCCCTTCACAGAAGAAAGCAGTGAGACTTTATAAAATATTATCCACTATTTTTTTACGATGAATGTAAAAGGACTACTCAGGAAGGTAGTAGTACTGAGTTGAATGAGTTGAAGGAAACCATAACGAGGCATAAGGATAGGGAGATTACCCTTACTAATGAGCTGATACATCAAAAAGGTGAATATGAGAAGAAGCTGTCAGCAATGGATTTTGAAATTACAGGGTCGAATAATAGATTGTCGGAGTTGATAGTAGATATTACTAAATGTCGTAGTCAGAAGAAGGAATTAGAAGCCTCATTAGAATCCACTATGGAAAAAAAATAAATCTTTGGAGTCTGAGGTTGAGAAACTCTCATTGAAGATTTCACAAGATAATGCCTCAGCTTACCAAAGAAAACTTCATGCACAGAGGGCGCACATTCAGTCGTTGTTGTCTGAGGTTGATCGACTGAAATTACTTGATCAAACAAATGTAAATTTAAAGATAGAAAATCATACACAGGGTGTTAAGATTCAAGAGCTTAAAGCTGAAATTTCACTTTTGAAATCAACTGTAGATATGCAAGTGCATAACCGGAGTCGAGAATGTATAGACCAGGCCATCCAATGTGAATTGATTCTCACTGATGATGTACAGTTAGGATCTCTTTACTATGATACGGAACAATATAAACAGTTCTGTCTAAATAGGGGCATTAAGACAAAAACTGAAATTTAAAAAAGGGAAAATGGTAGTGTATCATTTGATGACAATAAGATAATGGATGTATGTCATACAGATAATGATAAATTTTATGAATTTTGTCTTAGACAGGAAAAAAAGTTGGACGATGAGGCAAATTCATTGAAACAGATGCTGAACGACCAGATAAGTAAAGTGAAATCTTCCACGCTTGACTTGGCATTGTTGCGTGAAGATAATAAGACACTTTTGGTTAATTCCCATAGGGGTAACGAAACAAATAAGAAAGTATCTGATGAAGTGCAATCAGAAAATGATGAGAATACAGAATCTGGTATTGATGTTACTATATCTTCCTCGAGTGATGATTGTCTCATTAATGACAGGGTGACTGCATTAGAAGCGTCCCTCCTGAATGAGAAACATAGCTATGCTGAACTTAAAAAGGAAACGCAACAACAACTTTATGAACTTTCAACAGCATTGATCACACTTGATTCTTTAATGGATAAGGATAAGAATATTAACCCCAACTTGGATAAAATAAATAAGAAACAGAAGCAGAAGATTACTTTCCTGACTTCTGAAAGGGATAATTTAAGAAAGAGGGTCGATTGTCTACTCGATGTAATGGCAGGTAAAAATATATTGAGGAACAACAGAGGAGAGAAACGTACTTTGCAACATGATTTAAGTACGAGGACTGATACTAAACTATCAATACACCCATTGGTAGTTAGGAGGTCATTCCGGGGAAAATATACCTTCCCTCGACAGGATGCTACTGCCAATTCTGATAATAAAAGTTGGCGACAAGCTCAGATTACAACTGATCCTAAGAAAACTATTAACACTGTCAGTAGGGTAAAGGATTTTACTAAGAAAAGTAATGTATGGAGAAATAATGTTGGAATAAAGAGTAATGAGAAAATACCAAATAAAATTACTACCAGCATACTGAAACAAAAGAACGTATGTAGTTCTTCTCAATCTTCTACTACTACACGTTCTACAAATGTATCATTACAGGATGGGAGCCGCGCTAGCGTAGTGGTTACCACACCGCTCTGGCGACCGGGTGATCCAGGATCAAACCCGGGTGACGGCATTTGAGGATTTTTCGTCGACCGGGATTTGGACTGGATTAACTCGAGACCTGGCGAGGACATTTGAAGGAGTGTCGTCGACCAGGGATTGGCGGCTCCTGAGCCGACCCAGCTGTAATGGGTACCTCCGAAATCGGAGAGTATTTGCCTGAATGGCGAGGGACACGGGACACCTGTCTCTGTACAAGAAAAAAGGGATACTCACGTAAAATCAATATCAGGTTAGACATAAATAATAACCTGAGATTTCGCCTCGAGTATTAGCGGGCGTACGAAAAAAAAAAAAAATTACAGGATAAGGGTCATTTTACTCAGGCTCAAGATAATCATACAGTCAATAGGAAGAATAATAATTACATGAGGGACATACATTGCAATGTACCTCAAGCAACTAAGGTTGCACATCAACCGTTTTCCCATATCAGTAACAATGGTCCTACATATATTGGGAAATATGCGTATTCTCGCACGGTGTTAGTGCGTAATCTGCCACATGTAACTACATGGCAGACACTTAGAAATTTCTTTAGTTACACGGCAAACGTTAAATTTGTTCGTCTTCTGCCATCATTTAATGGTCAGAATAGTGAGGCATTGGTTACATTCTGTAACAATAGAGACGCTCGTTTTGTTGTCGATCGTGATAATGGTGTTTACTTTCATCACCATTCACTCAGGCTACAGATGGTACCTGATTCTGCGTCACGCAGATAACATGTTGTAGTAACACTGTCGTCACATTCTTTGATGACTTAGCATATGCAGTCATCGTATCTTTACTAATCATCTATTCTCATCTATATAGATTGGTTGGTAATATTTCTAGTAGAAAACATTATTTGTGACATTTATATTTTGTACACATGTTTTCTGTCTTATTTGTTTTTACCATGCCTACAATATACAGTAACATGGTTATTTGTTTTAACTATGCTCAGCCCAATGCAGCATTAGTTTCGTATATCGTCTATTTGTCTATATCAAAGACATGCTATTGAAAGTGACATGGTATCATCAACGCTTTCAAAATTTATAGGGAACATTTTTATTAAATACCTCCTAAATTTGAGGTAAACAGATGCTACTAAATTATACATAAATGTATCTCTGTCAGATGCCGACAACTATCACCGTCAGCGACGTTTACATTTAAGGACTTGCAATCGTTTCATGAACTTCAAATTCAACTAACGTGACTGTTCTACTTCAAACGTGGAACGATATTTCAAATTTCGTTAACGATAATATTAAATATGTCACGAGTCTACGGGATGTCAAGTTCTCCTGGGACATACAACGCTTTATGATACCGAAATTCGTACCTCAAGTAACGTTGGTACAATCGATGATGTTGAATATCACGGTTTCAGCAAACAAGCTAAATTTATGTTTACAATCCGCAAGGAGTCTGGACATTCAACTTACGTTACATCTCTTCGTTGATGATGATATTTTCAAGTGAAAAGAAACTAGAATTCAATATGTCAAAAAGATGCTGAACAATAAATCCTTCGTAACGATTACGTACTTCGTCAATGACTGTTTACATTGCATACTTATGATTTATACTACGAATGAAACAATTCATGGATACGTTCTTCAAACAAAATTGATTATAACAAGAGACAGAATTCGATTTTTCATTACGAATGTTTGACTTTGGTTAGTGTCCATTCGTGATGCAGCTCATTTCGAGGCAATCGGAAAGAATATCTGAATTCCGGCGGGACAAATATCGCTATACTTCAGCAATTGAAATAACTAATTGAACACTGTGAATACGGATAAACTCTTTTCCGCTCAAATTGAACTAATCGTATATTCAAATGGAACTCATGGTAGACTCAATGGAACTAATGGTAGATTCACCTATGGACATTATTATGTTTGGATCTTCATATCCAATATTAGTTAGTTCTACTTATTGATTTCATTAATAAATAAAGTTGAATTGTGAGAAAGAAAAAAAAATGAAATATAAAAGAAAGAAAATATATATGAACAGAAAAAAATCTCACACCACTGAATAATATACTTAGATTAATGATTATTCTTATATATATTTGGCAAATATGTTGATAGAATATATTACATATTATTGTTTAGTTAATTAAGTTAATTAGTTAGTAGTTACTTAATACACATGATTAATTTTCAGCACACATCAATAATTAAATTTATACTTTACTTTTTCTCTACTTTACTTGTTTTTACTTCTCATTTCCTTTACTATAACAATATCATTTAGTTTAGTTACTTACAATTTAATGACACCTTACATACACAGGGTTCGTAGCGACCTGGAAAAACCTTGAAAAACCTGGAAAACGAAAAAAAAAATTCCAGGCCTTGAGAAGCCTGGAAAAATGGCTAAAAGCCTTGAATTTTCCGCATCGGACCTTGAAAAATAATACGAAATCGAAAGTTCGTTACTTTGTGTCCATTTTTTGGTTATTGATGGTATTTTTCGCAACAACAGACGCGACGAGTCTAAAAATAAATCTGCGTTTACGCCATTAACGCAAAGCGCCGAAAACTTCTGGAAATGGAAGTGCGCAAAGGGAAGTAAAAATTGTAAAGATGCCGTACATTTTTTACTTCCCTTTGCGCAAAGTTACCGTACAATTTTTACTTCCCTTTGCACCATTTCCAGAAGTTTTCGACGCTTTGCGTTAACGACGTAAACGCAGATTTATTTTTAGCACTCGTCGTAAGTAATAAATTCATTTATCTCATTTACAAAACCTATTTAAATAAGTCCAGTTTATAGATAAACCCTACTGTACTTGCGTCTGTATTTACAATGTAGCCCTATTTAGTTTAATTTTTAACCATGGCCAAAATTAGCCTATAAGCTAGCGTTTGAACGAAATTTCTTTGTTTACCTCTGCATACGGGAATATATTTGACACAGTTTAAGATGGTCAGGAATAGAAATTGATGGCGATTCCATATCCTATAGCCTACCCTGTTATCAGACCCATGTCCCACTGTTCATTTCACCACAGTTTTTGGAAATAAATATATTTTGAATGCTTTTTTAATTATATTTATGATGAAAAGACTTATCCCGTTCTACCTCTGAAGGGTTATAGGCTAATTAGGATAGGCCTAGGCCTACATGTTTTCAGTTTCAGATAACGTGAATAACCGCCGATACACGAAAGTGGCATCACATCTGTCAAATAACTGTAAGTAGGATAAATGAAAATCAGCAATTTTGTGGTTAGGCCTATGTTATTTAAAATTTAAAAAAAAAATTAAATTAATTTTTTTTTTTAAATCTAAACAAACAAACGAAACAAAACCCAACAAAAATAGTAAAGATGTGTGTTGGGGGGTGTGTAAAGGTCTCCAGTTAGATATTTAATAGATTTTCACTTATCATAAGTATTACCCTCCCAATTACTATATATATATATTACCTTTTGTTCTAGTTAAATATTGTTTGACTATTATGTATGCGTTTAGAATTTTGAATTGGTAAATATACATAGTTTAGGCCTACTCATAAGTTATTTGTGTTCCCTTTTTTTTTTTTTTTTTTTTTTAAACTGACACTACTAGGAGACCTACAGATGTGACATCATTTGTGACCAAGGAAGAAACTCTCAGAGCTGAGATTATTTGGACTCTTTTTTTTTTCAGTGAAAAGTCACCATAGTTTTAATTCAAATTTCATACGCAACAAGGGACATATTCTCTTCTGTGGTAGTTTTGATTCAGCCTTCAGCTTTATTTCAAGACCTGAAATTCAGATTGGTGCATTTGGAACAGTAGAACAGCGGAAAATAGGAAGCATTTTCCTGTAGCACTGAAGAAAAAACAACTCAAATTGAAAAAGACAAATCATCCTGTGTTTTGTGCGACAGAAGATAAGGCATGCCGACAGTCACCTGGCATGATACGAAAAGATTTAACCTTTCATCCACTGTTCACTCCAATGATAATATAAACAAGACAGTTAGAAAGACAAATTCTTTAGGGCAGAACAATTCAGAAGCTAGTGCTTGCAGAAAAATACAGCAAAAGTATGGAAGGTGTGGAAACTTCAGCCAACTAGGTGCAAGCTACCCCTACCCACACAGATCCTATTTTTATATTATTTCTTAGTTGAAACTGCCCTGGTCAATGGGCACATAACCTACAACACTGCCAACTCTACAAAAAAGATCAAAGCGAAGATCAGGATGTCAGTATGACTCTTATTGAACCTGCTATTCTTCGACGCAATGTGACACCTTGAAAACCACAGGTCACAACAACACGACTTACTGAGCACCACTTCATTGATAAATATGAAAGAGCAAGGTATAAACCAGACTGTAAAGTGTGTAAGGCTGCAGGAAATAGAAGCCAGACTTGCATGTACTGCCCAGATTGCAATGTACCTCTATGCCTGATACCCTGCTTCAAGTTATACCACACAGTCAAGGATTATCAACGTGGATCGTTGACAAAGACTCTTGCAGAGGCCTACAGCTACAACTTCAACCCCAGTTAATGAAAAAAGCAGCTCAGACTCCAACTAGAGGTACTTAACTACTCAAACATTTACAAACGCTCATTGTCAGATGCCACAGACGCAGAATACATTCAAAAAAGACAAACACGAAAAAATAGTTTTGTTTAAACATTTTATTCCAATTTTATTAGCCTTTTATGTTGATATACGTGGTTAATCGTTAAATCAATACGTCAATCAAGCTTATTTTATTCATTACCATCCATGTCACTAACATTTTATTGCGCTGATGTTGAACAGATTCACTAAAAACTTGGAAAAGATGTCTGTTTTTCAATCTTTTATGAATTTTTTTTTAAAAAAAGTTCTTTTTACAGAAATCTGCAAAAACCCTTGGTAATGGGAGACGGTAATGCTCCGGATTGCTGATCAGCAAAGTGATAATTATATCTGAGAAAATTAGAAGAGGAAAATATTAGAGTTTCCCATCCTTGAAAATCACATGCTGGACCTGGAAAAACCTGGAAAAAGCCTGGAAAATGCTTGAAGAAATTTGCTATGAACCCTGATACATACTATAATTAATTAGTTTCATTTTAATTGATTGGAATAATTTTCTTCACTTATTATTTAGTCACTACAAACTTTAAGTTAAATTATTTAGCGACAGTTGACACTCCTTTAGTTATTATAATGTCCATGGATAACATAACTATTAATATATTACATGATTAGTATGACTGATACATTATCGACATGACCACGACGATTTTCAGAACATCGTAGGCCATATGTCGGGTTTTGGTTAAATTTTTGGGATCTCTGAATAAGATAGTTCAAAAAAAATCTATCTAATAGATTTTTTCTCCTCGGCGTGAAGGGAACTGTTACGGTGTTTTATCGGCGTCGTCTGCTATATTTGGCAGCACGCATATTTGATGATAAGAGAATTAATGTAGAATCATTGTTATACTTCATGGTCTAATGAACGCAATCCGCACAGTCGGATTGTGACGCGTGAGCGTTGGTATGGTCACGCGTAGTGACCAATTTAGGGGACCCTTTTGTATTTGACCGTCACGCCATGAAGTCGCATTGTTGAATTCTTCCAGAGATAGGCTACGTATTGCCGAATTATAATTATTGATGGACGCGCAGGGTCGGTCCATAGTTCCTTAATGGATAATGAAATATAATGTTAGTAGATCAGTGGATGATCTATATATTAAATATTCGTCAAATACACAGGCGTATCATTACCGTCTGACTGGATGACAGCAGAGCGTGTACATCGCCTTTGATGTTCTGACATGAACTTATTTGACTGGAAGAGTGACGGTATTATGGATTCCCATTGACTAATGCAGATGTACAATTCTTATATTGATGAATCACCATATGATGTTCTTCACATGTCTTGTCAAATAAATGTATATATTGGACTCAGTATGAAGGACTTACCGCATTCGTCATTTGACTTGAAGGTTGGTCTGCATGCCATGTTTTATTGATTGTATTCGCATTATACTAACTACTCTTCTATGAGGAAGAGTTCTTCATGTATTTATGAGGAATGATATTCGCACTGAACAAACAATGAAGTGTCGACGACTACGATACAGACAGACAATATCTCAATTAAAATACTTAATAATTGTCTGAGTACGAACCCACGTACGGACACATATAATCAAGTGATCTGTGATCAAACTGATAGTCCGCATAAACTCAACTGTGATATCAACTAACGCTTTGCTGTATCAATCACATGATAAGCACAGGGAACTGAGAAGTGTCTCTGTGTAGGACGGGACGATTCCAAAGGAGAGCACAGCATTTTAGCTCTGCATATTTGAGGAGCCCCCATGAATAGCGGGGAATGCGCAGTATGCCACGCGCTTCTTCCTCCTAGCTTGGGACCAGATGTGACGATCCTTTAAATGCAAGCCAAGCTGGATAAACTGATGCTTATGACTTCAGCTTAACGCGTTTCGGAATGGCAGAAAAGCTAAAGGAAAAGCCTAGGTCTACAGTGTAGATAATACCAAGGAGTCTTCAGCTTGGTATTGGCTGCAAAAGAGCGAGAAGCTCAGCAGCTCTAGTTAAACAACAACAACAACAGTATCTGACCCATGACGAAACGTTATCAACTGAAATTTGTCAAATTTCATGTAAATATAGAAATTTGTATAAATAAAATGTAATTTTCTTCATTTGAAGGATCAGTAGGTCGATTATTTCTTTGTCTCATCAGAGACAGCCGGCTACCTCTAAATCGTGAAGCGCTGTTCCTTCTCCTGTAAATCAGAGCTTCTTAATATTGTGATGCTACGGTTACTCAAGGAGCCTCAATCTCAGCTATGAATTTTCATTTAGATCATTTTGTTGAGAAAGACGATGATATTGAGAGCTATATAAATAGGTACGAACTATTAGCTACCACGTATGGGTTGGAGAGAGAAAGGTGGAGCTTAAAGTTATCTCAGGGACTTCGTGGGGCAGCTTATGAAGTTTTTGCAAAAATGAGCAGAGGTGATCAGGAAAATTATGACATGCTAAAGCAGGCTCTTTTGTTAAGGTATGAAAAGAATGCAGAGTTTTACAGGAAAAAATTTAGGAATGCTAAACTACTGTCAGGTGAAACCTATCACCAGTTCTCTGCACGAATAGAGACATACTTGGAGAAATGGACTTCTCTGGGGAAAACCCAAGATCTTAAGGAAATGGTCCTTATAGAGCAACTAAGAGAGTCCATGGCTCCAGACCTGAGAAAGTTTCTCATGGAACAAGGTGCAGAGAGGCTGGGTGAGTTGCTAAATGTTGCTGAAAGGTATCAAGCAGCTCAAGCAGAGGTAACAGGTAATAAAAAGAAACAGGTGGACAACTTCAGGGCACCACAGAACTTTAATAAATTTGATCCTAAGGATCAAAATAAAGGTAAGCACCAATTTGATAGGCCACGGTATGAAAATAAAAATAAATTCCCACAATTCGATGAAAGGAAATATGATGAAAGAAAATCTTTCAACCAAGGAAAAAGGTGGTGTAAGAATTGTCAGATGGACAATCATGACACTGACCGTTGCAGAAGGAAACCTGTGTATATGGCAACCCTTCAGGTCAGGTCGACCTCAAGACAGGAGGAGGATATTATGTTGGATACCACTCCAGAAGAGATGAGGAAGGCACAGGCTGGAGATAAAACACTCAAGCCTTGTTTCAGAAAATTGTCAACTTGTCATACAACTCCAGGCAAGGGAGATTTTTACATGAAAAACAAGTTGATGTATAGGAAGGCCGGAACTAGATCCCATGGTCACGGACAGCTGGTTCTTCCAAAAAGATATAGGGCAGACTTAATAAGGAGCCTACATGTGAAACCAGATGGGGACCATGAGAAGATAGGTACCATCATTCAAAAGGTGGCTCACAATTATTATTGGCCCAAAGCAAGATGGGACATTGAGAACTTTGTAGAAAGGTGTAGTATAGCACATGAGGGAACACCCACAAGTGGGAACATGGATCAGGACCTGGACACGCCATGGGGCAAAATCAGGCCTGACAATAAAAGGAAAAATAAATTTGATAAAGTGGACCAAATGGAATGGGAAGCCCCTTTTCACGGACAAGCTTCACTTAACTGTTTTACAATGGCCACTATGCGGAGAGTGCAAAAGGATGTCTTACCCCAGGATAAGCCGACAATCCCTCAATCGGACTTAAACAAACTGGAGGAAGAAGATGTAGAGAGGAAATCTCTCATCAAGAATTTTAAGAGGGGAGACAGCCCCAAGAAAAAAATTGGTAGCGGTCGTTTTGTGAATGATAATTCTGGGAGGAAAAATCATCACTATAAAGCTTCAAGTGGAAGAGACCATACCGGTGCATGGACAAATAGGTCCACACAATTAAAGGTCCATATGTAGCTTTGTTAAGAACGTGGACTGATGAAAAGGCAGAGGAAAACATTACATCTTCATACCAATATGTGAATGAGCTGACCACTCGGTTAAAAACTGGCTGGAAACTTGCCAATGAAAATTTGAAACAAGCCAGGAAGAAACATGCTGCCTATTATAACAGGAAGGCGAAAGACAGAAATTTGGCTGTGGGAGAGAAGGTACTGCTTCTTTTGCCCGGGAGTCAGAATAAGTTACAAATTGGATGGCAGGGTCCATATACAGTTCTAGAGAAGGTGTCTAGAACAAATTATAAGATAGATAAGAAGGGGAAAGAAAAAATCTATCATGTGAATCTCCTGAAGAAATATTTGGAAAGAGAACATCAGGAAGAGACACACTTGTTGACCTTGTCCATCGCCATGGAGATGAAAAAGGAACCACTTTCATCATTTGAATATCCATTACACCCCTGTGAGACAGCAGCACAGGTGAAAATCAGTACACATTTAACGAAAACTCAGAAAGAGAGAGTGCAACAGGTTCTAAATAATCATGCAGAGGTGTTAACAGACCGACCAGGGCATACAAACCTATTGGAATATGATATGAAATTAATAGACTCCACACCTGTCTGTATGAAACCATATTCGATTCCGTTTGCTAAGGAAAAAGCTTTGAAGGAAGAGATAGACTATCTGTTGAAGGAAGGAATTATTTCGCACAGTGAGTCTTCGTATAGTTCCGGTGTTGTACTTTTAAGGAAGCCCTCTGGAGAACATAGACTCTGTATAGATTACAGGAGACTGAATGCTATTACAGAAGGACAGGTGGATCCATTGCCGGATACAAATCAGCTGTTTGCCAGACTAAATAAAGCTAAATATTTCTCAAAAGTGGATCTGAGTAAAGGATACTATCAGATTCCAGTAAAGCCTGAGGTTAGACCATACCTAGCTTTTAGTACCTCAGAAGGACACTATGAGTTTAATAGATTGCCATTTGGATTGAAGAATGCGCCTAGTGTCTTCTCTAGAATGATGAGAAAATTATTGGATCCTCTGAATAATCCCTGTATAACAAATTTTATGGATGATATCCTTATAGCAACAGAAACATTTGAGGAACACATTGACTCTCTGAACATGCTGTTTGATCGACTTAGGGAGGCAAATTTAACAGCCCGACCAACCAAATGTTGCGTTGGATGTAAAGAATTGGAATTTTTGGGACACACAGTTTATCAGGGAAACATGACCCCTGACCCAAAGAATTTAGAGAAACTACAGAAAGCCCCGAGACCACAAACCAAGAAGGACGTGAGATCCTTTGTCTCATTATGTGGTTTCTACCAGAAGTATATCAAGAACTTTAATTCCATATGTGCACCGTTAACTGAATTGACACGTAAAGGACTTCCAGATCGCATTACATGGACACCACAATGTGAAATGACTTACCAAGAATTGAAGGAAAAGCTCACAAGTAAACCCATTTTGAAATTACCTGACTTAAGTCAAGAATTCATAGTAAGGACGGATGCAAGTAATATTGGGCTAGGTGCAACTTTACTACAGAAATCAGATGCATTGGATGGGGAATTAAGCCCAGTGGCATATGCTAGCAGAAAGTTGAATAAAGCTGAAATCAACTACTCAACTAGCGAAAAAGAATGTCTTGCAGTAATATGGGCAATAAAGAAATTCAATATTTATCTATATGGGAAGGCATTTAAGTTGCAAACTGACCACAAACCTTTATCGTTTTTTAGCACAGGCTAAGCATGAGAACTCTAGGTTACTCCGATGGTCTTTGCTTCTGGCTCCATATAATTTTAGCATTGAATATATATCTGGAAAAACAAATCTGGGAGCGGATTTTTTAAGCCGCCATCCGTGTGATGAGAATCACCGTAAACCCCAGAAATAATAATAAATTTCTCTATGTGTATATAGAATAAAGGACTGACATATAATGTCTGTTTTAAGAGGGGAAGTGTCATGAAATATTCTAATCCACATATATAAATTATTAGGTAAATATGAAGCCTAACAAATAAAATTAATAAAGAGAAGAGCAATGGTAAAATGACAGTGCTGTCCCAAAGAATGTACTCGAAATCCCCCTTGTTTTCTGCTTCGTCTGCAAATTGTAACGCTTTCACGTTGATAGTAAAGCTTACTGTATTATTAACCGCCTTCTTCAATGAAACGTGTGCTGTATTTCTTGGAAAAGCATTGAGACGTACTGCGTAATGACCTAAATTAACCCTAACATTAATTATACTGCGTTACCAAAACGAACGAACAGATGGACTAAAGGGATAAAAAGAGAAGGGAGAGGCAGAAAGCCGAACACTAAACCCGCTTCGCGCGATACACAATTACTACCATCACGCGTGTAAGTCTACATGCACTAATTTTTTTTTCAGACGGACAGTGATAAAATACACTACCCTTTCCCAGAGTTAGGTTTATAAATCATAACAGACTCTTATTAGAAAAGACAACATTATATGGGTTTACGTTTGAACACATAACAGTACCCAGACAGCACATCTTCTAAACAGGAGATAGAAGAAATTGCATATTTTGAACGCAGCCACGTAGCTCCTTTAAATTAGTATTTTTGGGTTCCTTAGGGTTTGCTGACAAATAATATGTAAAACGTTACGCAAATAGTCCAGGAATTAATAAATTATACCCAAAATAAAATATTGGGGGTGCCTGACAGCATAAAATCATTTCTGCTCATAAATTTTTTTTTATAACGTGTTTGAAAAAACCTTACGTTACATAAATAGCCTACCATGTAAACTCCAAATTGATTGGAGCGCAACAAATGAAAGCCTAACCACGATTGGTCGGGCTATAAATACTATCTTGGTTGTTGGGGGAGACGGGAAAAGATAACATTTTTTCAAACACTTGTCGAAACGTGGCTCATTGGCCAGTCTCGCTGATATACACACTTGGGAGCGTTAGTTCGAGACCACTAATTCAAATAAGCTTGATAAAGCGACAGTACGTTGAAGCCAGCTCACATTTTTGCTAAAATAAAAGCCTGGAACATAGGCAGAACGGAATTTGTGCCAGTTTGTGCCAGAATTCATTGCTAATCAACGTATCTGTGTTTATTTCCATGAAATTGTGGTAAGCTTGAACCATTCAGTATCTTTTAATGAAAAATTGAATGTGAATTGTTGATTTATGCCTGTATATATATGTGTAGTTCAGTGGCAAACGTGAGGTAAAGCCTATAATGCTCCAGCCTGAACAGAGGGTGTCGGAGAGAAGTAAAACGGCATGGAATGGCCAAGTAGTACACTGACACCTGGATGATGGACTAGAAAGAAATAATGCTGGAAGTGCAGAGGCGTAGTAACCATTAAGAAGGGTAATACTGGAATAAAGTATTTCAAATGAAGCTGACTGTTGGCTTAACGCTCTGAACGCAATGTTTGTGCTGTATTGTGATCAGTGTAAAAGAGAATATAAATTAGTTATGAAGTAGAAGGTACATCCTTCTTGATTTCAGGGACAGTGGTCTTGATGGTAGTGAGCAGCACCTGGTCAGAGATTTGCTGAATCCAGAGTCGGACAGCATACTCCTTGGTCTTTTTAGCTATCAGTGAGGTGTCTCCTGAGCCCAGAGGAGAATTCGAGCAGAGGAGTCCTTTCCTGCCGCCATCACTCAAGATAAGCAGAGTTGGCCAGCTGAGCTCAACATTATGTCCCCTCATCTTGAAATAACTTTATAAAAATTAATATTAAGAGGGGAATTTACTTGTCTTAAAATCAGGAACTGTGAACATCTACAATAATGGTCCCTAAAGACAAACTATTGAAGTCATGATGACAAATACCAACAGAGCTTGAACAAAACAAAACCAGTATTACCTCATTTTACCACTACACAATTGACACACATAGAACATTGGTAATAATATATGTCACTACAATATTCATATTAAATACATTCTGTACATAACTTGTAATTTAAATTGATTGTGATTCCTGGTTCCCTTGTAGTTGAATCAGGACACATATTCATTCATGCCAGTAATGAATACATATTGTTATTTGAAACGTTACTAGTGACTTCTTTAAGCTATTCTCATAGAGTGTTATATGTATGTGAGTGTCACAGTGTTGTTAAGAGTAGTGGATTAAATTAAATTGTTTATCTGTCTGTTGTTGTGACTTACACTTCACCATACTCATACCCTAGACACATAACGTAGCATCACACTATTCCAGAATAATTCTGACTGAGATAAAGAGATATGTGGTAGCAAGTAAGGTTATCTATAATACACTACTCTTAATAGATATAGATACCTTCACAGCTGATCTCAGTCAGTACACTAAGTCCCCTATAAATATTTATAACATCCCACTTCACCACATATATTGGGGTCTCGCTCTTGGGATTTTGAATCTTTAACTATTAAAAATATTGGGGGTAATTCACTTCAGGGAATATAAGAATTAAAAGGTATCCTTGGGTGGAATTAAATAAGGTTGAGCTCACGGTGCCTGTGTTGTCCATTAGAGATTGAATTGTTGGTTAGACATTGTATTAAGTTACCTGATAGACAATGGCGGACCTGGCCAAATTTCGATCTGCTGCGGTTCAGACTGCAAAAGAGTTAGGATTAGATGGGCAAGTTATGGTTGCCTATGTTACTACGGAATGTGACAAATTTATTGAACGCGAAGAAAGAAGGTTTGAAGCCGAAAGAAGGTTAGAGGCTGAAAGGGAAATTAAGAAGTTACAATTTGAAGCTGAGGCTGAGACTAAGAGGTTGCAGATTGAAGCTGAGGCTGAGACTAAGAGGTTGCAGATTGAGGCTGAGGCTAAGAAATTGGAAGCAGAAAGAGAAGACAAAAGATTAGCAGCAGAAGAGAAGAAATTAGCTGCAGAAAGGGAAGCCGAGGAAAGAAGACAAGCTGCAGAAGAAAGAAGATTGACTGCAGAGAGGGAAGCAGAAAAGGAGGAGAAAAGATTACAAAGGGACATGAATTACGACTAAGGGAGTTTGAGTTTCAAGGCCATGCTCCTGAAAATGGTGCCAGTCCCTTTGCCTCTGATGCTACGGTTACTCAAGGAGCCTCAATCTCAGCTATGAATTTTCATTTAGATCATTTTGTTGAGAAAGACGATGATATTGAGAGCTATATAAATAGGTACGAACTATTAGCTACCACGTATGGGTTGGAGAGAGAAAGGTGGAGCTTAAAGTTATCTCAGGGACTTCGTGGGGCAGCTTATGAAGTTTTTGCAAAAATGAGCAGAGGTGATCAGGAAAATTATGACATGCTAAAGCAGGCTCTTTTGTTAAGGTATGAAAAGAATGCAGAGTTTTACAGGAAAAAAATTTAGGAATGCTAAACTACTGTCAGGTGAAACCTATCACCAGTTCTCTGCACGAATAGAGACATACTTGGAGAAATGGACTTCTCTGGGGAAAACCCAAGATCTTAAGGAAATGGTCCTTATAGAGCAACTAAGAGAGTCCATGGCTCCAGACCTGAGAAAGTTTCTCATGGAACAAGGTGCAGAGAGGCTGGGTGAGTTGCTAAATGTTGCTGAAAGGTATCAAGCAGCTCAAGCAGAGGTAACAGGTAATAAAAAGAAACAGGTGGACAACTTCAGGGCACCACAGAACTTTAATAAATTTGATCCTAAGGATCAAAATAAAGGTAAGCACCAATTTGATAGGCCACGGTATGAAAATAAAAATAAATTCCCACAATTCGATGAAAGGAAATATGATGAAAGAAAATCTTTCAACCAAGGAAAAAGGTGGTGTAAGAATTGTCAGATGGACAATCATGACACTGACCGTTGCAGAAGGAAACCTGTGTATATGGCAACCCTTCAGGTCAGGTCGACCTCAAGACAGGAGGAGGATATTATGTTGGATACCACTCCAGAAGAGATGAGGAAGGCACAGGCTGGAGATAAAACACTCAAGCCTTGTTTCAGAAAATTGTCAACTTGTCATACAACTCCAGGCAAGGGAGATTTTTACATGAAAAACAAGTTGATGTATAGGAAGGCCGGAACTAGATCCCATGGTCACGGACAGCTGGTTCTTCCAAAAAGATATAAGGCAGACTTAATAAGGAGCCTACATGTGAAACCAGATGGGGACCATGAGAAGATAGGTACCATCATTCAAAAGGTGGCTCACAATTATTATTGGCCCAAAGCAAGATGGGACATTGAGAACTTTGTAGAAAGGTGTAGTATAGCACATGAGGGAACACCCACAAGTGGGAACATGGATCAGGACCTGGACACGCCATGGGGCAAAATCAGGCCTGACAATAAAAGGAAAAATAAATTTGATAAAGTGGACCAAATGGAATGGGAAGCCCCTTTTCACGGACAAGCTTCACTTAACTGTTTTACAATGGCCACTATGCGGAGAGTGCAAAAGGATGTCTTACCCCAGGATAAGCCGACAATCCCTCAATCGGACTTAAACAAACTGGAGGAAGAAGATGTAGAGAGGAAATCTCTCATCAAGAATTTTAAGAGGGGAGACAGCCCCAAGAAAAAAATTGGTAGCGGTCGTTTTGTGAATGATAATTCTGGGAGGAAAAATCATCACTATAAAGCTTCAAGTGGAAGAGACCATACCGGTGCATGGACAAATAGGTCCACACAATTAAAGGTCCATATGTAGCTTTGTTAAGAACGTGGACTGATGAAAAGGCAGAGGAAAACATTACATCTTCATACCAATATGTGAATGAGCTGACCACTCGGTTAAAAACTGGCTGGAAACTTGCCAATGAAAATTTGAAACAAGCCAGGAAGAAACATGCTGCCTATTATAACAGGAAGGCGAAAGACAGAAATTTGGCTGTGGGAGAGAAGGTACTGCTTCTTTTGCCCGGGAGTCAGAATAAGTTACAAATTGGATGGCAGGGTCCATATACAGTTCTAGAGAAGGTGTCTAGAACAAATTATAAGATAGATAAGAAGGGGAAAGAAAAAAAATCTATCATGTGAATCTCCTGAAGAAATATTTGGAAAGAGAACATCAGGAAGAGACACACTTGTTGACCTTGTCCATCGCCATGGAGATGAAAAAGGAACCACTTTCATCATTTGAATATCCATTACACCCCTGTGAGACAGCAGCACAGGTGAAAAATCAGTACACATTTAACGAAAACTCAGAAAGAGAGAGTGCAACAGGTTCTAAATAATCATGCAGAGGTGTTAACAGACCGACCAGGGCATACAAACCTATTGGAATATGATATGAAATTAATAGACTCCACACCTGTCTGTATGAAACCATATTCGATTCCGTTTGCTAAGGAAAAAGCTTTGAAGGAAGAGATAGACTATCTGTTGAAGGAAGGAATTATTTCGCACAGTGAGTCTTCGTATAGTTCCGGTGTTGTACTTTTAAGGAAGCCCTCTGGAGAACATAGACTCTGTATAGATTACAGGAGACTGAATGCTATTACAGAAGGACAGGTGGATCCATTGCCGGATACAAATCAGCTGTTTGCCAGACTAAATAAAGCTAAATATTTCTCAAAAGTGGATCTGAGTAAAGGATACTATCAGATTCCAGTAAAGCCTGAGGTTAGACCATACCTAGCTTTTAGTACCTCAGAAGGACACTATGAGTTTAATAGATTGCCATTTGGATTGAAGAATGCGCCTAGTGTCTTCTCTAGAATGATGAGAAAATTATTGGATCCTCTGAATAATCCCTGTATAACAAATTTTATGGATGATATCCTTATAGCAACAGAAACATTTGAGGAACACATTGACTCTCTGAACATGCTGTTTGATCGACTTAGGGAGGCAAATTTAACAGCCCGACCAACCAAATGTTGCGTTGGATGTAAAGAATTGGAATTTTTGGGACACACAGTTTATCAGGGAAACATGACCCCTGACCCAAAGAATTTAGAGAAACTACAGAAAGCCCCGAGACCACAAACCAAGAAGGACGTGAGATCCTTTGTCTCATTATGTGGTTTCTACCAGAAGTATATCAAAAACTTTAATTCCATATGTGCACCTTTAACGGAATTGACACGTAAAGGACTTCCAGATCGCATTACATGGACACCACAATGTGAAATGACTTACCAAGAATTGAAGGAAAAGCTCACAAGTAAACCCATTTTGAAATTACCTGACTTAAGTCAAGAATTCATAGTAAGGACGGATGCAAGTAATATTGGGCTAGGTGCAACTTTACTACAGAAATCAGATGCATTGGATGGGGAATTAAGCCCAGTGGCATATGCTAGCAG
This sequence comes from Oreohelix idahoensis, assembly GCA_024509875.1. Lineage (NCBI taxonomy): Eukaryota > Metazoa > Mollusca > Gastropoda > Stylommatophora > Oreohelicidae > Oreohelix > Oreohelix idahoensis. The sequence continues at coordinate 103,886 of JAMPIV010013591.1, forward strand.
AAAGTTGAATAAAGCTGAAATCAACTACTCAACTAGCGAAAAAGAATGTCTTGCAGTAATATGGGCAATAAAGAAATTCAATATTTATCTATATGGGAAGGCATTTAAGTTGCAAACTGACCACAAACCTTTATCGTTTTTAGCACAGGCTAAGCATGAGAACTCTAGGTTACTCCGATGGTCTTTGCTTCTGGCTCCATATAATTTTAGCATTGAATATATATCTGGAAAAAAAACAAATCTGGGAGCGGATTTTTTAAGCCGCCATCCGTGTGATGAGAATCACCGTAAACCCCAGAAATAATAATAAATTTCTCTATGTGTATATAGAATAAAGGACTGACATATAATGTCTGTTTTAAGAGGGGAAGTGTCATGAAATATTCTAATCCACATATATAAATTATTAGGTAAATATGAAGCCTAACAAATAAAATTAATAAAGAGAAGAGCAATGGTAAAATGACAGTGCTGTCCCAAAGAATGTACTCGAAATCCCCCTTGTTTTCTGCTTCGTCTGCAAATTGTAACGCTTTCACGTTGATAGTAAAGCTTACTGTATTATTACCCGCCTTCTTCAATGAAACGTGTGCTGTATTTCTTGGAAAAGCATTGAGACGTACTGCGTAATGACCTAAATTAACCCTAACATTAATTATACTGCGTTACCAAAACGAACGAACAGATGGACTAAAGGGATAAAAAGAGAAGGGAGAGGCAGAAAGCCGAACACTAAACCCGCTTCGCGCGATACACAATTACTACCATCACGCGTGTAAGTCTACATGCACTAATTTTTTTTCAGACGGACAGTGATAAAATACACTACCCTTTCCCAGAGTTAGGTTTATAAATCATAACAGACTCTTATTAGAAAAGACAACATTATATGGGTTTACGTTTGAACACATAACAGTACCCAGACAGCACATCTTCTAAACAGGAGATAGAAGAAATTGCATATTTTGAACGCAGCCACGTAGCTCCTTTAAATTAGTATTTTTGGGTTCCTTAGGGTTTGCTGACAAATAATATGTAAAACGTTACGCAAATAGTCCAGGAATTAATAAATTATACCCAAAATAAAATATTGGGGGTGCCTGACAGCATAAAATCATTTCTGCTCATAAAATTTTTTTTATAACGTGTTTGAAAAAACCTTACGTTACATAAATAGCCTACCATGTAAACTCCAAATTGATTGGAGCGCAACAAATGAAAGCCTAACCACAATTGGTCGGGCTATAAATACTATCTTGGTTGTTGGGGGAGACGGGAAAAGATAACATTTTTTCAAACACTTTTCGAAACGTGGCTCATTGGCCAGTCTCGCTGATATACACACTTGGGAGCGTTAGTTCGAGACCACTAATTCAAATAAGCTTGATAAAGCGACAGTACGTTGAAGCCAGCTCACATTTTTGCTAAAATAAAAGCCTGGAACATAGGCAGAACGGAATTTGTGCCAGTTTGTGCCAGAATTCATTGCTAATCAACGTATCTGTGTTTATTTCCATGAAATTGTGGTAAGCTTGAACCATTCAGTATCTTTTAATGAAAAATTGAATGTGAATTGTTGATTTATGCCTGTATATATATGTGTAGTTCAGTGGCAAACGTGAGGTAAAGCCTATAATGCTCCAGCCTGAACAGAGGGTGTCGGAGAGAAGTAAAACGGCATGGAATGGCCAAGTAGTACACTGACACCTGGATGATGGACTAGAAAGAAATAATGCTGGAAGTGCAGAGGCGTAGTAACCATTAAGAAGGGTAATACTGGAATAAAGTATTTCAAATGAAGCTGACTGTTGGCCTAACGCTCTGAACGCAATGTTTGTGCTGTATTGTGATCAGTGTAAAAGAGAATATAAATTAGTTATGAAGTAGAAGGTACATCCTTCTTGATTTCAGGGACAGTGGTCTTGATGGTAGTGAGCAGCACCTGGTCAGAGATTTGCTGAATCCAGAGTCGGACAGCATACTCCTTGGTCTTTTTAGCTATCAGTGAGGTGTCTCCTGAGCCCAGAGGAGAATTCGAGCAGAGGAGTCCTTTCCTGCCGCCATCACTCAAGATAAGCAGAGTTGGCCAGCTGAGCTCAACATTATGTCCCCTCATCTTGAAATAACTTTATAAAAATTAACATTAAGAGGGGAATTTACTTGTCTTAAAATCAGGAACTGTGAACATCTACAATAATGGTCCCTAAAGACAAACTATTGAAGTCATGATGACAAATACCAACAGAGCTTGAACAAAACAAAACCAGTATTACCTCATTTTACCACTACACAATTGACACACATAGAACATTGGTAATAATATATGTCACTACAATATTCATATTAAATACATTCTGTACATAACTTGTAATTTAAATTGATTGTGATTCCTGGTTCCCTTGTAGTTGAATCAGGACACATATTCATTCATGCCAGTAATGAATACATATTGTTATTTGAAACGTTACTAGTGACTTCTTTAAGCTATTCTCATAGAGTGTTATATGTATGTGAGTGTCACAGTTTTGTTAAGAGTAGTGGATTAAATTAAATTGTTTATCTGTCTGTTGTTGTGACTTACACTTCACCATACTCATACCCTAGACACATAACGTAGCATCACACTATTCCAGAATAATTCTGACTGAGATAAAGAGATATGTGGTAGCAAGTAAGGTTATCTATAATACACTACTCTTAATAGATATAGATACCTTCACAGCTGATCTCAGTCAGTACACTAAGTCCCCTATAAGTATTTATAACATCCCACTTCACCACAGTATTGTGTATTACAATTCCTTACCCCTATATCATGTATTGCTGTTCCTTCCCTCCGTTTCGTGTATTCTCTTCTTCTTTGATCCTTAGCCGCCGACCGTCAAAGCAGTCAGTGGCCATTACGCCTGGTGGCGTCTTGTAGGGCAACAACAAATTGATTCCACTTTGCTCGATCGGCGGCCATCCTTCGTACAGTGCCCCAACTCTGGTTCATTCTTTGCATCTCAGCCTCCACAGTCCTCTGCCAAGTTGTTTTTGGTCGGCCTCTCTTTCGTTTTCCTTCAGGGGTCCATAGCATAGCTGTTCTTGTGATGGCATCGGGGTCTCTTCTGAGGACATGGCCAACCCAGCTCCAGCGTCTGCCAGCTATGATGGTGTGCATGTCCTCTTGCTTGCTCCGAGTAAGCAGATCTTGGTTGGTGATGGTATTCGGCCAAAAAATTCGGAGAATGTTTCTTAGGCATGTGTGAAAAGAGGACAATTTCGACATTTCCTTCTCTGTAACTCTCCAGCTCTCCGCGCCATAGAGAAGCACAGAAAGTACACAGCTCTAATATAATCCTAATTTGTTGCTTGTGCTGTACTGAGAGGACTTCCAGATGTTGTTTAGACTAAAAAAGGTTGTTCTTGCTTTGTTCATTCTGTTGTTGATGTCTTGTTTCGTGTATTACTATTCCTTGTCTCTATACAACATGTATTACTGCTTATACTCTGTCACTGTCTCATTAATTCCCCCCCCCCTCCTTTTTTTTTCTCTTCTTCCGATCCCTTTCTTCCATCTTCTTCTTCGTCATCCATCTCTTAGCACACATCTAGCGGGCAATCCTTCATTAAAACATAAAATTAGTGGCAAGACCAAAGTGCATAATTCTTGTGAGTCAACGATCTTATTTTTTTAAACACCTGACAGAACTTGTATATTAGCTCCTTACTGCAGGAATATTTTGAGGATTTTCTTGTTTTTTCTTTTATTTTAAACGTGGGGGCGACAACGTCAAAATAAAAGAAAAAACAAACAGGAAAATGGTAGTAAAATGTTAAAAAAACAACTGCTCCCATTTCTTTTATATATATATATACATTCATAACCCTCCACTCCCAAAGGAGCATAGGCCTTCAACAAACACATGCCTAGTCCTCCTGTCACGTGCCATCATCTCAAGTTCTTTCCATGTTCTCCTCATCATTTTCACCTCTGTTTCCAACTCTCTTCTCCATGTACTTCTTGGTAATGTCCGAACATTCCAGGTGCCAAATCTGGAAGTTCTCCTAGAAGAAAGAAGGTTAGTCAGCAACACAGACTCCTTTCGGCTTTCTCTGTGTTGCATCATACGCCTCCCCACGAGAGGACCTTCCCCTGTCTTGGATGGCTGTGTTTTATTTTCTTTATTTGACTTGTCCATATTTGTTGAAGTTTTTTGTGGTTTAAATTTTTTACAGGATGGGGTAACCGGCCCCATGCCCAACCCTCCTTAGTCGCTTTCTACGACATGCTTGGCAGGTTACAGTGTTACTATTCTTTGCTCCCCTTTCGGGCCCCGGTAACACACGGGTGATATATATACAGGGTGTCCATAAAGTCTCTTTACAATTTAACAAATTTATTACAAAGGCAATTGATGAGATATCTTAATCAGATTTGTTCTATGTACTCAGTGGTTATCAAAGTTTTTAATCACATACCTTTATCGTATTTCAGGTACCCTGTTGATGAAAGAGGTACTGTTTAATGAACCCTAAAAAAGTGGCTACTCCTCAAGAGAAGGCACAATGTGTATCATGGTTTATTGAAACAAAATCGGATAGGCAGACTCAGCGAAACTACAGAACTAAGTATGGAAGAGATCCACCTTCACGTCCGTCAATTCGTGCATGGCACAAGAAATTTATGGAGACAGGGACAGGGTTGGATAAAGGGAGGAGTGGATGACCAAGAACATGTGAGGAAGACATCGAGCGTGTAAGACAAGCCTTTTATCATTCTCCCACAAAGTCCATCCGTACTACTGCCAGACAGTTAGAGCTACCACGTTCAACAGTGCACAAAGTCCTACACAAGAACTTGCGATTCTACGCTTACAAAGTGCAACTCTTACAGGCACTCGAGCCAAATGATAAACCAAGACGAAAAGAGTTTGCAGTTAACATGCTGGAACGAATTTCTGAGGATGAAACGTTCCTCGCCCGAGTTTGTTTTAGTGATGAGGCAACCTTTCATTTTTCAGGGAAACTGAACACACATAATGTGAGAATCTGGGGATCAGAACACCCCCATGTGACTAGGGAACTTCACCGAGATAGATCAAAGCTGAATGTGTGGTGTGGGATCATGATACACATGTGCCTTCTCTTGAGGAGTAGCCATTTTTTAGGGGTTCATTAAACATTACCTCTTTCATCAACAGGGTACCTGAAATACGATAAAGGTATGTGACTAAAAACTTTGATAACCACTGAGTACATAGAACAAATCTGATTAAGATATCTCATCAATTGCCTTTGTAATAAATTTGTTAAATTGTAAAGAGACTATGGACACCCTGTATATTTCGCAGCTACGTAGGATTACCTTTACCTTGCTCATTTACACACCTTCCTGTTCATGTAGGAGTGTATAAGCTATTCGATTCCACTGATTTCACATTGTTGTGCCAATATTCATTCAGCTATTTATAGAATAGTAAACTCGAGCTTCCCCAAAATCCCGGCAGAATTAATGTTATCTTCTCTCTTAAGCAGAAAATTGATCATTTATTTGCCAGGAAAACTGTAAGTTTGAACCATTCCTTCGTTGTTGATGCTTTTGCTCACACTGACTCTTAGCGCCCACATTCCTGATGTGCTACTAAATTTGGAACACCACCTTTTTTTTTGGTAAGTGTCGAGAAAAGGGGCATTCACATATGACACAGTGCCAGATTTTTCGTGTCTTGGCTTCTAGTGGCCGGTTATTTCTTTGTTAAGATGCTTTCTCAGTTTTTTTTTTGGGTAAGTTAAGGAAGCAGAAGATTTTAGCAGGGCTTGTTCTTGTTCATGTAACCCCCTTGATGACGTTTTCATTTTACGCCCCCTTTCTCTTCCATTTAACCAATTACCTCTCCCTTGGTTTTTTATTGTTTTTTTATAGTGAGTAAAAAAAATCCTATTTAACCTCTGATGGGTTATAATTAGAATAAATTGTGTCTCTAATTTCAGATAATAATTGTTATTGCGGAAAAGCCTGATTATAGTATCATTTCGCCTTTCCAATTATTGTAAATAGAGTAAATTCAAACTGTCAAATCAAACTGGGTGGAATTGCATGCGTGGTATTTTCCCTTGGGAAGGGGGGGGGGGGGGGGAAGAAATTTGGGATGACACCCAATTCACTATTCATCTGGTATCATCAGTATGCACTTTCTAGATCTGTCTAGAAATGTCTAAATTGCGGGTTAGCGTCCATCTGAGTAGGTAAGTGGAAATCTCGTTAGAAAATAGTATTGTGATGAAATGTGTAGTACCTTGCAAAATCGACGCAAAATTGGTATAACTGCGTTTACTTTATTCATAATTTTTGTTTTACGATCACATCCAGCCACATGTGATCGGGTGTATTTTATGATCCCACGGGATATGTACAACATGTTCATAATAATGTATAACGGGAATATATATAGCTATTAATTTCCATATTATTTGAGTATTTTCTACCCGACGCTTAGACTAACGGAATTTAATATTAACGATAATGTTGACAGACCGTGACATATATTCATTATAAATTATATGACGATGCGACCAGACATGAAGTGTGTGATAATGTTGTCAGACAATTCTAAAACACTGATGTCCAATTATTTGTTAAATTCATCATAATTGACATGACGATTAGGCTAGAGGCACAGAACTAGAATACTGTTGCCGACATTTCTATGATAAATTTGGTGGGTTTAACTGACATTTATAATAATTCATCGGGTTAAGTTGACGATAAATCAGTCTAAAGAATTATAATACTGCCACTGAGGCAGAGAAATATAATAAAGGACAGAAAGGAGAAACTTGAATTCAAGATTAGGCTCTAGACATATGATGTTAGAGACTAAAATCTGAGATGACTGGCAGAGGGACGGCTTAGGGAAAGGCTGCTTTCTAAAGCCAGAAAATTAATGAAGCCGTCGTATTTGTCTTCAGTCTATGGTGGAGCCTTGCACGACAGTCCAATCTCAGAGCAGAATACGGAGTCGAGCACAGAGAAGGCAAATCCGAACCATTCAAGACCTACCTGGGGCAACGTCAGGAGACCGGAGAACTAACCACGCTTCACTATCAGCCGGGGGCTGAAAAGCTAAGTTTATTATAAAAAGGGAACTCACCAGATCAATGCATATTTTTGTCATGCATGATGAAACACACTTGATGTGAGACACATAGTACATACAGCAGACACTAATTCCATCGACAATACTATCATTCACCATCTATTCATTTTATTGCAATAAACCAATTGGGTGTATATACTGTACCCCATGCTTTGTTCCTTCCATTAGATGTTGAATATTGTCTGATGTTTATCTTCCTTTATAAGGGGGGGGGGGGGGGGGGGGGCTCGTAAAATCTAAAAAAAACCCAGTTAATTGAGAATAATAATAGATAACTGAGAAGGGGACGACGGTAGCGAGAGACCAAATATCTCCTTACAACCTTTTCTAGACCTGTCTAGTTAGGAGAATTTACCCTCTTCGTCACCCTTCAGAAGTGGGAAAACCCAACAGGAATTCTTGAGCCAAATTTTCCACATTCTTATCAATTATTTCTTTTAATAAATTCTTATCCTTCAAACGCTACGTGACAGCCTACATAACATCATACGAAAAGTGGAACTGGGGAGAAACTTAAAATGGATAAAGAAGATATGTAAAGAACGTGAACTGACGTCACAGGAAATAAAGGAATAGTGTGAACTTATTGAAAGCCTGTATTCTACTAGGAGTAGACGTGCAGTGGTGATATTCTTTGCACGTCAGTACCCATATGCCAGTTTGCACTTAAAAACCCGATTTTATGTAGTAAGCATTTCACAATCTTGTTGCTTGTGAGTTCCAGCGTTAGTTGAGGAGGCGAAGAAAGAATAGAACCAGGCATGTCGTTCGAGGCTATTAATGTGAGAGTGCTTATTATGTTAGCAACCTCATTTGTAAAATGAATTGCTGCAGAAACCCTGTAGCAGCACACTCAGTGGTCAAAGAGTCGCCATTACAGCTGGCCCCCTGGCAGTAAAAGCCCCAGTGCTTTTGTAGCGGTAATTTATGGAGCAGTTTGTTGAATGCGATGAGGTTGCCTGCCTCATATTACTCCACTCTTACGATTTGTCTGAGGGGGTAGTATTACTATTTTTCTTTGTCTCATCAAAGACCCCCGGAAACTACACATGACATGATAAAATAAATATAAACAAGATCGGCCTTAGTAATTGTGGGGCCCGATTCCGGGCCATTCTGGTGGGGGCCTCATGGACTTATGATTATCGTTTTGTTGTTGAACGTTTTGTGTCAACATATAGCCAATAAATATAGACATTGTTTATTTTTAATACAGTTTAATCTGATTTGAAATAATCGTTATTCCTTATTTTTGTCAAAGCTGGAGGTGGGAACTTGAGTAAGGGTCCCATGTGAGCGTGGGGCCCAGTTTGATCCTATAGGTTAAATCGGCCTTAGGACGGCCCTGAATATCATCGTTCATCATCGTTTCCTTTGTGCTCCATACGGAGCATGCAGACGGACCCCTTACAGGAAGCCTGCACCAAACAGTCACGTGTTCTTGTAGCGGTGGTTTCCATGGCAATCTGTTTACATGATGAGGTTGCCAGCCTCATGCACAACCTTATATTATTGTAGGACATTCCTGAGGGCGTAGTGGTCCTATTATTTCTTTTTCTCATCACAGAGACCCCCCCCCCCCCCCCCCCCCCCCGGACCTACGTGGGGCAGGCCGTAAATGTAAATGTGTAATAATGCGTCTAAGATTTCATGTGTTAGGAAGGGCACGTGGTTGTCATAGTTATGATTAATTTGTGTGCCGTTGAGAAAGCCCCTTACGTTTTTTTACTATCACAAGGAGAGAGAACTAGGATAAGAAAAATATTTTAACTCGCGCTTCTGCCTGGCCTGAAGTAAGCATTCTGACGTTATCTGGGTGTGCGGATGAATGTGTGAGTCATGAGGTCTACCGCCGTTTGTGCTCACCTACGGTTTGGTTAACAGGCGCATTTTCATTGCTCAGCGTAACAAGAACTTCCCATCCACGTAGAAAGTATTAATTGTGCGAGTTTTCAAAACTTTAGTTTTAAATAACGACTTTGCTAAATTCACATGCTTTGTCATTGCATTACCGTACTTTTAGTTAAATTTGCCTACTTTTTTAATTTTGCTATTTGTAAATATAATCGGATGCTTCCATACATGTCTACACACTTTCGTTCGTATTCATTCACAGACGTAACCAGTGTATTGGAGACGTAACTTAATTGGGGGGGTGGAGAGAAACAAAACAGAACAAACAAAAACCCACAACAGCGTTCCAAACACCGATTACGAATGAAATCAAAGCAGAAAAGACAAGATTGTCAATTCGACTGATAATTGATTGGATTATATTTAAGCAAAGAAGAAAATATGGATGCAGATTGCATTTAACATTATCGAGTACAACAGAAAATCATGCTATCGTTTGATTTATATTTTATAAGATTGGATGAACTAGAGAAAGAATTGGAATCGTGTTACTTTTACATTTTCGCTTATAGAACTTTTATGAAATTAATATACCACGTGCTAAAAATTTAACTTCAGTATTTAATTACGGATAGGACCTAAACTGAGGAAACATGTTGATAGCATCACACAACAGTCCTTATCGTGGAATTCACAGAACAAGAGAGGTAGATGGTGAACGAAAGAAATAGAGAGAAGAAAATATAGACCTACAAGATAGCCACGAAGACGTTAAGGAAAGACATGTAAAGGATAGCACAGGACAGAATGGCTTGGTATGAATTAGTTGAAGGCCTATATTCCTCAGGGAGCTGAAAGGTATTGATGATAATTTTAGTTACGAACGCCAAGGTTCTCCTAAAATCGAAATGAACAGAAATAAAGTAGTCTGATAAGTAAAGACAGTGCTCAGATGACACAGGACAGGAGAGATCGGCATGTGTTTGTTGAGGAATTGTGATCCAGTGGAGTGCTTAAAGGTACTGATGATGATAATAGCGTTTAATTCCAAAGAAAAAGGAGAGAACTACAAAGAGACATTTTAATACAACAACAATATACAACTCATGGTAAATTGACCACATGGCATGGGCGGAAAGGGGGGGGGGGGGAGAGAAATAAACATATAACTGATTCAAGTCACCAAAGGTCATAGGCGATTGAAAGAAGTGATCTCCGACACGATTCGGCACGGCACTGGATAATGTGTAGGTGTGGGCGTGTTTACACACGGCAGACGACGCCCGTATTAGAAGCTGTCAGCAGTTTTATTACCACGGAACACTTATACATCATATCAAATAAAAACAAAAGTGTTTATTAATTTATCGGGCCTTGTTTTCTGTAACATACGCGCATGTATTCAGCATCAGCCAAAAAAGTTAGTTGTTTATCCTTTACAGGACGTGGCAATCAACCCCAGCTTTTATTGGCTGTTTGTGATTTTTCTAGGCAATTTTTTTTTCATTCAGTAGTTTGCCATTGCTTTCTGAACGGTACGGCGCTTATACCATTGTTAAAAATCCACACAAAGCGATCTGCTACCAAACCGCCTGCAGCAGGTTTCGAACCTGGTATATCTGGATTATGAAACTGCGTTCATATCCATTAGGCCACAGACGCCAAAAGGTTCCCCATAATTGTCATTTTCTCATTCTTTCACAATTACTGCAAACAAGTTTCTTTACTTGTATTTTGGGTGGAGGAAAAAACAACGGGTGGGGGCGCAATCAGAAGAGTTAATTTTAGCATCAAAATTGAGCGTATTCAGCGTATACGTTAGTCACTTGGTTCCAAAAGGCCTGCTGTTTTCAAGTAATGTAAGGAATTAAGAACGTCAGTTGCAGCGCGAATTTGAGAAGTGAGCGATGAATCGCGAAGTGCTAGGCTTACTGAGTACTCTCTTTCACCCTGGCCAGCGGGAAATGGGGTCATACCTGTTAATGGAAGTGTTCCTTGTTGTGGAAGTGTTCTGAAGATTCAAAAACATTGTATTTTAGTGTGGGCTTTTTCTAGGTTGGTAACTGATAAAAAGTTGAGCTTATTTGTAAGGGACGAACATGTTTGCTAGATCTTAAATATTTGTTTACGAATTGTTCAAGACGTGCACATCCCGGAAAATGAGTACAATTGGCTAAGTAGACCAATCGTATATGCCGTAACAATCTTCACGCGTGAAAACTACAACATTTTAATGTAGCATTATATTAGTAAGTTCGATATTTATTAAATTAATTGTACATTTAAAAAAAAAAAAACAGACACGACGAGAAGACTTTCATTGTATTTGCTTAGTAGAAAGACATAAAAAGAAATAAAATCGAAAAAAAAAATAATCTTTAACTCATATGTCAAAGCAATCGTATTGTGTGGCTCTGAAACATAGAGAATAACAAAAACGAAAACCAAGAGATTACAGACTTTTATAAATGTGTGCCTGCGCAGAATACAAGGATTGGAATGACATGACAAGATCACCAATGTGGAGCTAAGCATACCACCAGCGTAACACGTGATGAGAAAATGGTGCTGGAGTTGGATATGACAAACAATGGGGGAACCTGCTGATAGCATTGCATGGCAGTCCTTGATCTTGAACCCCCGAGCAAGAGAAATAGAGGGAAATATAAAACAGACTGAGAATGGAATTGGAGATAAATTTTAAAACGATAAATAAGACACGGAAAGACCTTGAACAGATGGCAGAAGTCAGGAAGGTTTGGTCTGGATCTTCTGAAGGCCTATGCTTTTCGGGATGCTGAATAGTCATAATGACGAAAATAATTTTATCGGGATGCTGAATAGTCATAATGACGAAAATAATTTTATCGGGATGCTGAATAGTCATAATGACGAAAATAATTTTATCGGGATGCTGAATAGTCGAAAAATAATTCTATCGGGATGCTGAATAGTCATAATGACGAAAATAATTTTATTAATTACAATATTAATTATACTGTCGATCTTGTTTTACGTGACATATTTAGTTCAATTCGTGCATGCTAATTTGTTTCCCGTTTGATACGGAACAGTTTTTATAACAAACTGATTCAATATACGATGACCTAATCGTCTTTTAGTGTTTGCAGCTGTGGAGACTTCTAATTGTTAGACATCGTAAAATATTATTTGTACCGTACTTTGAGACTACATTACTTGATTCAATGATGGGTATTTTCACATCTGGCTTCACCATGAGAGGATATATAGGATTTGTTAAACCCAGCGTTCGCTTGATTCTTGTGGTGGTGCTGCTTCGTGGTAAGTATGGTTGCTGAATTGACATGCTGTGGTACTAGTAGTGACAGTAATGGTTCATCATCATCTTTATCGTCATCTTTATAATCACACATCCATCCTTTTCATTCCCCGTGGAGCATAAGGCCGCGATTGTTGCTCGCTCTGGTGCATATTTTAAGCTATCTTCTTGAGGCTGTGCTTGATTACACACAGAGCTTTACAAACATTCATGCAATAGACATCAAACCACAAGCAAAAGAAGTCACTTTCAGACTACTACACAGTTTAACACCAATTGCCAACAAATCATCAATAAGGGCAAACAGATCAGCACCAAAATGTAAACCGTGTAGTGACAACATCATAGAGACAGAAGACCACTTGTTTTACACATGTAAAACAGTGGTACCTACATTAAACAAATTAAGAAAACTAATAGCTCCAAACTCACAACAAACACTTAATTTATATAGAGCAGTCATGCTTAACACGTTACCACACATGACGAGACGAACAGAACTTAAGTTACTGACTTTGTTAGCTGACTTTAGATATCTTGTATGGACATGTAGGAACAGAGCTGTATACTAGAGGTGGGCAAATTGACACACTCAACTGTTTCGAAACAGTTAGCGCAGTGATTTAAACTGTTTCGAAACAGTGAGTCGACACAACGACACAATTGCCCGTATCGGGGAGAAAGAAGTCTCTTATAGACAGTACCGGCGCGGGTATACATGAACTGTGTGAGACACTTTCCTCTGTTTTTACTGTCGTGTGTGAAAATCTATGGCGTTTCGTGTGACCACAATTCAATATTTTTACACAAGTCTTCATTATGATGTAATAAAACGTAGATATGATGATAGCTGCAGTATATGGGAAAATAATAAAAAACAACAATAATAATAACAGTAATAATAACACATGATATCAAACTAGAGTAAGCTAGATTTGGTAGACAATGATTCAAATCCACACCGAGTACACATATCAGCAGAGCTAATAAAGTGTATATTACATTTATACGAACACACTGACACTTTCAACTTTAACATAGCGCCTAAAACATTGACAACTGCAACACTGACACAATTTCCAGTGTCTATAACTTCTCAGCAAAAATAATATCACTTGTAAAATCAAGTCATCATAATACATCCCTGAAAAATATGACATGTTTGATATTCCATACTAATGTTCCGAACGGTTGATTCAAATTTTACATAGGCTCAGACAGTGTGTCGCTGCAAAACAGCGAGGCAGACGAAAGAAACAAGCAGGAAGTGTCGAATCGCTCGCTGTTTCGAAGCATTGTTCGACACATACCGTCATACACACACTAGCCATCTCTAGTGCCTAGTCATACTTGAAGTTGACGAACCCTTGAATAATAAAATACCAGAACACACGTTACATTTTACTTTGTTGTCTTTGATCTTTACAAAATAATCCCAAACAGGGCTTCTCCCCGCCATAAATGAAGATTAAATGAGGTTGAACACAAGTTTTAAACACTATTTTATGTATAAACAAAACACGTTTTCTTACGAGAGCGCCTGAAGTCAGGAATCAAGAGTACCGTAACATGCGTATAATTAGCGCTTGGATGAAAAAGAACTATGGAACTGTTTCGAAACAGCAGACTACAAGTAAATTAACTGAAACAATGAGACATGAGTCGTGACACCCTAGTATGCAGATTTACTTATTCTCGTTAGTACAAATCTATGGTATTTCGTGTGACCACTGTTAAGAATTTTACACAGTCGTTTTCATTATGATGATATGCAAGGGGAACATGCTGACAGCTGCAGTAAAAGTGAAAAAAATTATAATAATAACAGTAATAATGACACATTATATAAAACTAGAATAGGTACAGTCAGCGACAATGATTCAACTCAAACCGAGCAGACACCTAATAGTAGTAAGCCTCTTTCAGTCCTGAGGAATTATTTTAAAAAAAATTATGACTTGTTTGATTTTCCATACTATCTATGAACGTCATATGTAGCGCACGCTTGACACATGAGACAATGATACAGTGTGCCTTTTGCAAAACAGCGAAGCAGACGGGAACTGAAGCTGCTGTTCGAAGCAGGCTATGTGTCGAATCTGCGTGAGACAATGTGTCTCTGCAAAACAGACAGGACGTGACACTGTTTCGACACCGCAAAAATCTGCGCATCGAATAGTTCGGGTACGACGCAGTTTCGACACATTGTTTCGACACATAAACACAGTAGCCATCTCTACTGTATACGACAATAGACATTATGACAGTAAAATATTTACGGAAATGTACGAACGCATGACGCAAGACATAACAGAACAAATTTGAAACTTTTTGTTGTTAAAATAAATAATTAATAACCTTTATCGACCCTTCGAGTAGCTTTGTCTGTAAATACTTTGTGTCTATAAATATCATGCAATGTAACTACTCTTTAACATATGTCCTCATTAATCATCTCATGGTAGGGGGTCACCATCATTCGTCGATGTACCATTAATCATTTCATCATCCATGTTCAACAGGTTTCTTTATTGTATCTTCGGATATTGACTTGCTATATATTGGAGGGGGGGGGGGGGGTGTGAGAAGTTAATGTGATTGCATTTACAACAGGCCCCTAGTCTTTAAATTTGCATTTATTTACGTTTTTAAGGAAGATTACGGTGGGATTTTTATCTTATTCGTTTTTTTATTTCTCTTTGTATAATAATCGAGTTTGGATTTTCTGTGTAGATTAAGAATTACGGTTTCTAGAAAAGATGGTAGTTTTAACTTTTAGACTGGCACCAGCGCGCTGTTTCATTAAGATAATTCGTTCATGTAGAGATTTTCTAGTGTAACAAAATGGCGGAGCATTTCTGGTACTCTCTCAATGAGCGCGTGGAACAAAATTTTCCGCTTGGAGTTCTAAATTTAGATCATGACCGCGGTCGATTCCTGGCACGTTGGTTGGTTCATAGATCGACCCGCTTAAGAACAAAGCCTAGCTATGACTCACGCGTAGCGTGGTCTGGGGTAATAAATAAGCGGGGGTCCCTGGCAGAAGGCTGAGATTTTTTTGAACTTCTACGCCTTGGAAAAGAACTGTCTGTATTTATATACAGAGCCGACTGCTCTTTCGAGAGAAATTCGTGCTGGTAAATATGAAGTGAATTTAGCTTTAATAGTTTACAAGATTTTTGCAGAGTGGTTCTAGGAGTTAAAGTTAATTCATAGAGTAGAGCCATCAATGCTTAATTTTTTAAGTGAATATAACTGACAGCGCAATTAGGTATTTTGTGAAAAGGTAGTAGGGAATTTTGATAGTTTCCTCAGAGTAGCTGTTTGTATAGACAGGGGATCTAATTTTTCCTGGATTTGTGATTTTAAATGGTGCAGCGTAAAACACGCTCGCGGAATTAAATTAATTTTAGTTCGTAACGGACATGCCATGAGTTACCCTCTTATCTAAATTATTATCAGAGTGCATTCATTCTTTTTATGAGATAATGAAAGCTTAAAGATGGTAGATGTTAAATACTATAATTTTGAGACACGATGCACGTAATTTCATTGTGATTTTCGAGGATTTGGAGAGAGGGGTACCGGAGAGCACGTGCTGTGTCATTTTTTTAGAGGGTGAATCTGATAACGGAAGGAGAAGGGAGATAAACGAGGCATGCATTGTAAAATAGGATTACAGTAAGTGTTAGAGATTTTAATGTACATTGTTATCAGAATCGGGTGTAAATAATATTCCCGACACGTGGGTGAAGATTTCTCAATATTTGAGTTATAATATTAGCGAATAATACGCTAGGGTTTTGGGGTGTATTTAATTGTTCAAGTGTGTGTAAATTACCAGCGGACTAATTTGTGTAACGCTGTGGTAAAAGAATGAGTGACTTTTAAATGTTAGAGCAGGGGAAATTGTGTATTTTTCTCTGTGTGGGTAAAACCTACATTTTGAAGTCAGCAGTTACGGGTCTAGTTGGGATTTTTATTAGTCCCTTATTTAATAGACATATGTTTATACTGATGAATTCCGGGAGACGGGAGATTATTGTCGGGTGAAGTCTATTGTATTTTGGTAGCCAGGTAAACATATCGATCATTGTTAAATAGTAGGGCCAGGAATTTACCGGCAACAGTTTCATACAGTGGTCAGAATGTTGTGACGGCTAACCTAAGCCGCCAGCATGTAAGAGATTAAGCCAGCTGAGTCTGGAGATTAGAGTGTCGATAGGACGGTATTTGAGGGAAAGTGGGGGTAGGCATGTTTACTAATCGCTGAAGCGATACTAGAGCATGGGAGCTGTATGGAAGATTTGAAACTTAAGTGTTCGAGATTGGAAAACTAAAGGTTAGAGATTTGAGACTTAAGTGGTTGAAGAGTTGGGATTTAAGTGTTGAAGAGTGAGAGTTAAGGGAGTTAAGTGTTAAGGATATGGGAAATTTGTTGTGCGATATATATTTGTTATTGTTTTGTCCACAGCAGATATTTTCCAGGCGTGGCAGCGAGGGCTACAGTAGTCCTACAGCTGGCTAGAAGTTCGCCGGTCTTCTCAGGAGAAGAAGAGTCGGCAGAGCCAGAAAAGAAAGTGGAGTGGTGACAAGGTGGTCACTGGTGCAAAAGTTTTTGTACCCAAGAGAGAGCAGGGAGCTGGAAGCACAGACTTCTTCAGCAAGAACAGATGTTCTTACCAAAATTCGGAGCTAGTTACGCTCATGTTAAACACACACTGATCATAGGCGCAGGGCCTAAAAAGTGTCGTGAATTTCGGGCATAATAATCCCGACAGCCTTGAGCCCACGAGCAGGGTATCCGGGCTACTGCAAAGTAATAATTCGTCTATTTGGAAGCAGCAATAGACCACGTCCCGAGTTTAATTTACCAAGCAAGTCAGCAGCTACAACAGGCGGAGAAGAGGGGAAAGGGTTAACATCCCTCTTTACTGCACGAGATAGATAGAGAGAAGGAGAGTAGTGGAGGAGTCGTGTTTCTGTAGGAACTAGGAGTGTCAGACAGACACTGAACATAACAGTAGAACTCAGCAAGTCATCTGTAAGTTGTGTCGGAGATGATAAAAGGGTTCTGGTCGTGGACTTTGTGATAGTCAGAGAATATTTAGCCTAGAGTGGAGCAGCGGCAGAGGTGAGGCACGTCATTTGTGTAGAAACACGTCTGCAGACAGACGGACAGTAGGAGTTAGGGTGTGTTTACATGATATCAGGTTGATTAGGAGAAAGACGGATCTGGTGTTCGAGATCCTCCTTCACATGTTGTTGTATTACTTACCTTTCTTCCTTACAGGTTGAGGGGAGGGCGACTGTGGGGTTACCTTACCTAATCACTTGAAATTAATTGTTATGTTCTTTCCAGGTGTATGAACACGCATGTTTATTCTATTTTTGTAGTATGTTATATGAATTTTTTTGTGTGGTGTAAATAAAATCCATTGTAAATTTCCGGCTGGATCAGTCACTTACTTCAACCTATATGTTGTCTGTAAGTGGTGTCTGTGGTGTTAAGTATTAAACCTTATCCCAGTCTTGGTAGCTAGAGGTAGTGAGGTTATCGCAAAACGTTACGTCACTTAGTGGCAAGGGAGAGTCAATTTCGGTTCTCGACCCTTGACGCCAATAGCCTCATCTCCCACAGTCACTGTTATTTTCTTCTGAAATCTATCTTCTTAGTCTTTCTTTCCACTAGGGTCTAGTCTATTTAGGTAGACAGCCTCTAGTCCAAAATCCACTTCGTGACAGGGGGTTATCTTTAGTATGGTTTATCTTGTGATATTGTTTTTAATAATTTGGTACGAGATAATGTTATATTGTTGTTTATAGTTATTGACTTGTTGTAATGATAGTTTGGGGAGAAGAGGTGGGGGGGGGGGGGGGTTATTTCGTTCCTACACCATGTGATAAATGTAAAAATTTTTGTAAATTGATATATTGACCTGAATAAAGGGGGGGAAAAAAAAAAAAGGTAAAACCCGAAACGTCCCTTGTC
This sequence comes from Oreohelix idahoensis, assembly GCA_024509875.1. NCBI lineage: Eukaryota > Metazoa > Mollusca > Gastropoda > Stylommatophora > Oreohelicidae > Oreohelix > Oreohelix idahoensis. Next base: position 122,175 of record JAMPIV010013591.1, read on the forward strand.
TCATGTGAACTGTTATTTGTAAAACTGATTCAATACCGTTTTATTAGTTTATAAACTTATATTTCTGGGCATGGCCGCGCACTGGTACGTATACTCTAGGTCTGAAATGAATAGAAATAAAACAAAGTTCAAAACTTACTCAGAACACATATTGCGTCGACTTCCATTGGAGAAACTTTCAGTTTAGCGCCTGAGTCATTTCGTGCTGTGTTTCGTTCAGCCGGCCCATCGTGTCCGGGTTTGTCAGATGGAACAACCGCCATTATGTTTACACGCCGAAATGTGTTGGAGGTGCTCTGTTTTAACGTTTGTTCGCTCTTTGCTCAAATAACGATGGTGTTTAAAACTTTGATACGATTTTAGCAGAATGGTCGCTCGTTTGTTTGATGTAACACAAGTGTAGTGTCACGAAGTGGTTTTACGACTAGAGGCTGTCTACATATAGTGACAAGACACTAGTGAGAAGAAAGACTGAAAGGATAGATTCAGATGAAAATGTCCACACATCTTTCCTAGCAGGATTCCGACTGCTTTCATAAATATTTATCTTCCGTTCACTTAGTATTTCATAACATTCTTCAAGACACAGTTCCAATCCTCTATTGATTCATAATCTATATACTGACTAACATAAGTCCTTCAGGACATACTCCAAGATTCCAAACACAGCCGCCTTGTTGACTCTTGGTCCACACACTCCTCAGGTTGCTACCACCTGCTGACGTCATTCTCACTCCTGCACATACAATTCAATCACTATTATATCTTTTTGTGCAGCACATGATCTTCAAAGATATTGACCTATATGGTGCACAAAAAGACTCAACAAAGGGAAGGGCATTTAAAATTCTTGGAGAATCTGCAGAGAAGGCTTTGTGCTGGCCAAGGAACAACTGCTGTGTCTATGGAATTCAAGACCGTAATTTATTACAAAATTTCTTCACAACTGCCTTAAGCTGGCTCTTCTTCTTTGATCCTTAGCTGCCGACTGTCAAAGCAATCAGTGGCCATCACTCTGGGTGGTGTCTTATAAGGCAGCAACAAACTGCTTCCACCTAGTTCGTTCAGTGGCCATCCTTATTACAGTGCCCCAGCTCTGGTTCATTCTTTGCATCTCGGCCTCCACGGTTCTCCGCCAAGTTGCTCACGGTCGGCCTCTCCTTCGCTTCCCCCTGAGGTTTCACAGCACAGCTGTTCCAGTGTTGGCATCCCCTGAGGATGTAGCCAACCTAACTCCAGCATCTGCCAACCATGATGGTGTGCATGTCCTCTTGGTTACTCCGAGTAAGTAGTTCTTGGCCAGTGATAGTATTCTGCCAAAAGATTCTGAGAATTTTCCTTTAGGCAGATTGTGTGGAAGGAGGACAATTTTGACATTTTCATCTCTGTCACTCTGCACCATAGAGAAGCACAGAAGGCACACAGCTCTCGTATATAATCTCAATTTGATGTTTGTGCTGCACTTAGAAGACTTCCAGATGTTGTTAAGACTAGCAAAGGCTGTTCTTGCTTTATTCATTATGTTCTTGATGTCTTTGCTTGTTCCGCCGTCTAGTGTTACTATATATCCTAGGTATGTAAATGTGTCCGTCTGTTCTTTATTGTTATGGGCTCAGGACTGCCCACATTGAATGTCATGACCTCTGTCTTTAGACTGATGTTCAGACCTACCTGCTGGCTATACTTATTCAGTCTGTTTTGTCTTGGATGTGTTGATGTGAATGTGTGAGAGTGCAATGTCATCTGCATATTCCAGATCTGCCAGTGTAGAAAACGTCCATCTAATTCATCATGGACTGCCCTCTGTTGTCTGGTGCATCACCCAGTTCATGACTGTCAAAAATAAAGTTGTTAATAAGGGGCATCCCTGTTGTATTTCTGTCTTCACCTCAAAAGTTAGATTGCTCAACCCAACACTGCATGTAAAGTTAGCATAGAGGCTTTTTACGGTGGAAACAATGCAGCTGGGAACTCCATAAGCCCTCAGTATTTTCCATAGGCTGTCCCTCGTATGCTGTCAAAAGCCTTTTCAAAATCAACAAAGTGTATAGCTGTCTCTGCCATTCCGAGCACTTTTCTGTAATGTTCTCACAGGTGAATATATGATCTGCACATCTTCTGTTCTTTCTGAATCCTGCTTGTTCTTTCCTCAGTTTATAGTCTACTGCGTTTGAAATTCTCTGGATAATTATCCTGCCTAGTATTTTACTGGGAACTAAGAGGAGAGTAATTCCTCTCCAGTTGTTGCAGTCTGCAAGGTCACCCTTCTTGAGCAATTTGACAGTTATTCCTTTACGCCACTCTGTTGGTGTTGTCTCTGTTTTTCAGACTTGTGCAAATAGTATTTCTAAAAGTTCTGTTGCTAGTTCAGGATCTGCCTTGAATAACTCAACATAATATTGTTTGCACCCCATTTTCTGCTGATAGTTTTAGTTATTTTTATATACTGTGCCCTGTTCCTTTCTCAGTGCTGCCTCTTTGGCCAGTCTTGCAAGATCGTCTAGAAATTTCCTTTTATTGGCTTATGTTTGACGTTTTACTTCCTTGTCCAGCTGACTGTACTGTTCGCTATATATTTCCTTTAACCTGGGAGACTTTGCTTCTATTTTCTTTTCTTTTTTTTTTTTCATTTCTTTTCTCTTTGCTATGGTGTTTAATGTTTCTTGCGTTATCCAATCTTGTCTCTTTCTTTCCTGAAATCCCAAGCATGATTTGCTGCTTTCCTTATATATAGTTGAAATGGTGTTGAATTTCTGGTCAGCATCATCAGTCGCTGTCTTTTCCTGGCTATTGGCAATTTGATATCGTCTATTTACATCAACCACAAAAGCTTTTCTGGTGAGTTTGATGATGTTATACCTTTTCTGTTTAGTTGCAATTGGTCCAGCAGTTCTGAGTTTCACCTTCAGTCTCGCTACTGCTAGGTGGTGATTGCTTCCCACATCTGCACCTCTTCTTACATTAATGAATGCCTCCATCTACCATTGATCATAATGTGGTCTATCTGGTTCCTGTCCTGGCCGTTTGGTGATTCCCATGTTAACTTGTGGATTTCTTTGTGTGGAAAAAGTTTTCCTCCTATGACCAAGTTGTTAATGTTGCAGAAGCTTATTAGTTTATTCTTATTCTCATTTACTGTTCTGCTGCACATTTCCCCATTACTCTTTCATTATATGTATTATGTGTTCCAACTTTCACATTGAAGTCTCACATTACTATGATAAGATCATTGCTAAGTGCGGTTTCTATTTCATTTTGTAGCTGTTGATAGAATTCGTCCATGACCTCTTCATCACTGTCATTTGTCGGTGAATCTCCCTCTCAGTCTTGTTCGTATCAGTCTGTTGTTGATTGGTGTTACAGTTAAATTTGATAACTATTGTGTGTCTTTTATGGAGCTAGATTGGACTCTATTTATTATCTCTTTTTACGGAATTACACCGTAAGAGGATGTGACATCATAACAATATGGTACAATAAGAAGACATCAGTTTAGGAGCAGAAGTGAGTGTATCGTCTGCTAGGGACTGGGACAAATGTGTTGATGGCATGAGGACGCATGTGTGAGGCTCTCGATGTTTCGTAGTGTATCCCTGGTAATATTCCATCATTATTACACCAATCTGCTTCTGTGAGGTGTACATAGTATTTCTGCTTTACAGGGAGTATGATTTCTAAGTTTTGTGTGTGTATGATATAAAAATAATGAGAATAATGGGACAACATTTGAGACATGGACGGACTGCCTAATCTATATTGAATATGACTGCTTAATGCTAAAGCATCACCTGTATGCTACCGGGGCCCGAAAGGGGAGCAAAGAATAGTAACACTGTTCCCTGCCAAGCATGTTGTAGAACGTGACTAAGGAGGGTTGGGCATGGAGCTGGTTACCCCATCCTGTAAAAAATTTAAACCACAAAAAACTTCAACAAATATGGACAAGTCAATTAAGGAAAATAAAACACAGCCATCCAAGACAGGGGAAGGTTCTCTCGCAGGGAGGCATATGATGCAACACAGAGAAAGCCGAAAGGAGTCTGTGTTACTGACTAACCTTCTTTCTTCTAGGAGAACTTCCAGATTTGGCACCTGGAATGTTCGGACATTAAACGAACAAGGGAAAGTGGCACAAGTAGCAGCAGAAATGAGGGAATATAAAATTGAGGTTCTAGGAATGTGTGAAACAAAGTGGAAGGGGGTAGACAAGAAGAAACACATCACAGGTGAATTGGTGCTGTCGTCGGGACATAAAGACGTAAGTTCACACCACAGTGAAGGGGTAGCTCTTATGTTATCTAAAGAAGCACAGAAAGCACTCATTGAATGGGAAGCCGTTGGACCCAGAATAATAACAGCTACTTTTAAAACAGCTAAAATGAAAATAAATGTAAATGTCATCCAATGTTATGCACCAACTAATGACAAAGAAGAGTCTGTGAAAGAAGCATTTTATACTAGACTACAGGAAATTATGGGAAAAGTAAAAAGAAGAGACATCACAATTTTGATGGGTGACATGAATGCAAAGATAGGTATAGTCAACACCGGCTTTGAAGAAGTCATGGGAAAACATGGGTTAGGAATAATGAATGAAAATGGGGAACTATTCTCAAACTTCTGTGCTTCAAATCAACTGGCTATAAGAGGAAGCATGTTTCCACATAAGAGAATACACAAGGCAACATGGATATCACCAGACCATAGGACAGAAAATCAGATTGATCATATATGCATAAACAAGAAGTTTAGATCATCATTGCAAGATGTAAAGGTATATAGAGGAGCAGATGTGGCATCAGATCACCACCTTCTGATAGCCAAAGTAAAAATGAAACTCAAGAGATATGCAACAATGCAAAATTATAGACAACAATTTAATGTAGGACATCTAAGAAATCAAGAGACAAATTTGAGGTCACAATATCCAACAAATTCCAAGTGCTCCAACAGCTGGAAGATGTTGAGAATACAGAAGACTATTGGCAGCAAATCAAAACGGTATGGAATGAGACATGTGAAGAAATACTGGGGAAAAATGAACGACAACAAAAAGCATGGATAACAACAGAAACCATCAATAAGATAAAAGACAGAAAAAACAAGAAAGCAGATTTAAACACAAGCAAAACCAGAAGTTCCAAAGCCAAGGCTCAAGAAGTGTACACAGAAGCAAACAAAGAAGTAAAAAGAAGTATCAAAAGAGACAAGAGGAAGTATATTGAGGAGTTGGCAAGAGAGGCAGAAGAGGCTGCAGCCAAAGGAAATATGAGAGAACTGTATAACAGCACAAAGAAGCTGACAGGGAAATACAAGCAAACAAGTTGCCTCATAAAAGACAAGAATGGAAAACTGCTCAGCAATATACAAGAGCAAATGAAGAGGTGGACAGAATATTTTGAGGACATTCTCAATAGACCAGCTCCACAAAACCCCCCTGACATCCAGCCAGCAGAAGAAGAGCTACAAATTAACGGTGAAAGACCAACGAAGGAAGAAATAAAGAAAGCTATAAAGCTTCTAAGAGATGGAAAAGCGTCTAGACCTGATGGCATTCCAGCAGAGGCCATCAAAGCAGATATCAACACGGCTACAGAGATGTTATATAAATTTCTTGGTAAAGTCTGGGAAAAGGAAGAGATACCAGCAGAATGGAAGGAAGGATATCTGGTTAAGTTGCCTAAGAAGGGAAATTTACAAGAGTGCACAAATTATAGAGGAATAGTGTTACTATCAGTGCCAGGAAAAGTATTAAACAGAATTATCCTCGAGAGATTAAAAGAGTCCATAGACAAGAAACTAAGAGATGAACAAGCAGGTTTTCGACAAAACAGATCCTGTACAGACCAGATAGCCACTTTGAGAATAATAGTTGAACAAAGTCTGGAATGGAATTCACCACTATACATTGGATTTGTGGACTACGAAAAGGCATTTGACAGTGTGGACAGAGAATCACTTTCGAAATTGATGAGGCATTATGGAGTTCCCCTGAACATCATTAATTTAATAAAGAATACATATGAAGACATGACATGCAAAGTTCTTCATGAAGGACAGCTTAAGAACCGTTTGGGATAAGAACAGGAGTGCGACAGGGATGCCTCTTGTCTCCATTTCTGTTCTTACTAGCAATAGACTGGGTTATGAGAACATCGACAACACACAACAGAAATGGAATCCAGTGGACTCTGACTAAGCAGTTGGATGATCTGGATTTTGCTGATGACTTGGCTCTTCTGTCCCATAATCGTAATCAGATGCAGGACAAATTGAAAATACTCGTTGAGAGGTCACAGCAATTGGGTCTGAAAATACACAGGGAAAAGACAAAGATAATGAGAATAAATGCAGGTAATGATAACAGGGTTGAACTTGAAGAAACACCAATACAAGATGTAGAATCGTACACATATCTTGGTAGTAATATAGACAAAGTTGGAGGGACAGACAGCGATATCAAAATAAGAATACAAAAAGCAAGAGGAGCTTTCATTGCATTGGGAAATATATGGAGATCAAGAGAAATTGGATCCAACACGAAAATAAGAATCTTCAACTCAAATGTGAAGTCAGTCCTGTTGTATGGAAGCACATGGAGAAGGGAGCTGGAAACAGAGGTGAAAATGATGAGGAGAATGTGGAAAGAACTTGAGATGATGGCACATGACGGGAGGACTTGGCATGTGTTTGTTGAAGGCCTATGCTCCTTTGGGAGTGGAGGGTTATGAATGAATGCTAAAGCACAAGTGCATGAACAATGTATTGAACCACGGAGCCAATAGTGCAGTGTATAAATAAATATATTGCGCCTTCATTGTGCTGACCATCCTCTCTACTGGAGTAAAGTACTGTTTCTACTGTTGCTATTTGCATTCTCCTCGTCCCAGTCCATCTGCTCTCACTTATTCCCAGGATATGTAATCTGTATTTCCTCATCTCTGCTGTGATCTGCCTCAGTTTTCCTGCCTCTTTCATGGTTCTGACATTCCAGAATCCAATTCTTTTTTCGTGTTCTGCGATCAGGCATCTGTTTTCACGCCAAAGGCTTCCTTTCGAGTTTCACCACTGACAGTCATACGAGCCTCAGACTCCGGATGTCCTTCCCGCATCAAAGTTTTTGCATTTATTGCTGATTCCGTAACGGTTAAGATTTTTTACATAGACAAGGGTGTCGACCCTGTGCCAAAACCCCCAAGGGTACCAGCTTCTGTCTGGCACAGCTCTGGGGGTTCTTAGGGTACGCAAGCTGCCATACCGTTACAAGGTATAGGTACCATTGATGGCAGCTTAAGCTGGCAGCATGTATGAAATCAGGAGTGAATTTGGAAGTTGCATTATATTGTTATCCTGCTATGACGTGCCTGGGGAAGCAGTGACCCTGGTCTTTCTTTCCTCAGAAACACCCCGCCCCCACCCTGCATAAAGTATTTATAGACAGCAATAAAGAAGTGTTACATAATAAAGAATTTTGTTACATTTATTTCAGATTTGTCGAGGAAATTACTTGCAGAAAGCAGTTTACCATTTGTGCATGGATCTGTTTAGCTATGGCATTATTAATCATTGCACCATTGTTACAAACTGTTGAATGTCCAAATTATCTTCCTGGAAAATGCGGCAACGGACAATTTTACAACTCGACTATTGAAAAATGCTCTGAATGCCAAGTTGGTGAGTTATTTTTTTAATAACAACTTCTCACACATACATATATTACATGTCTTTCTGGTAGGTCATTTAAAAAAAAAAAAAAAAGTTCTGGCGAGGCGCGTCCCATTCAACCTAGTTGGTTATATTAGGGCGCATATCCAAATATAAAAGACTCTTAGGTTTGGTGGGTACTATAATTTTGAATAGTTTCTGGTAGGTCAGCTATGTTGCTTAACGTCTCATTAATTCACACAGTACATTGCCCCTTGTATGTGTCAGTGATATATGTAAACAGCTAATTCGTTTTGCTGTTGGCTTAGTTATTTATTGTTTTTTTTGTTGTTGTTTGGTTGAACTTCTAATATGTGAAGCATGTGTTTCAAATCCCAGGCCTTGGATCACAAATGATCCGCAAGGCATGCAATTCTGACCTGCAAAGTTTCAAGAATATGTAATATTTTCTAGCGTTATGTTTATAAGAAAATATTTCTGCTAATACTAGGACTTTGCATATAATATGGACCCAATAGAATAACTATGGTATAATTAACCAAAAGTTAGAATATTGTGGGACAAATTTAATGTAAACTGAAGATGAAGTAAATAATTTTGTGATATGTAAATAATGAACTAAATTATCCCTTGGTTTTTTAGTTCCTATAATTTTGGGCAACAGTCAAAATGCAGGTTACTTCTGGGAATTGTTAACTTCAAGCATTTGTATTACTGTACTGCTATTTCACATTTGATAGTATTGAATGGTATAGAGACATCCCTTGGTCCCCAAACCAGACGGATGAGTAACACCAGACGGCTGAGCAAGCAAAGACATCAACAACAGAATGAACAAAGCAAGAACAGCCTTTTTTAGTCTAAACAACATCTGGAAGTCCTCTCAGTACAGCACAAGCACAAGCACAAAATTAAGATTATATCAGAGCTGTGTGCTTTCTGTGCTTCTCTATGGCGTGGAGTTACAGAGAAGGAAATGTCGAAATTGTCCTCTTTTCACACAACCTGCCTAAGAAAAATTCTCTGAATCTTTTGGCCGAATACCATCACCAACCAAGAACTGCTTACTCGGAGCAAGCAAGAGGACATGCACACCATCATAGCTGGCAGACGCTAGAGCTGGGTTGGCCATGTCCTCAGAAGAGACCCCGATGCCATCACAAGAACAGCTATGCTATGGACCCCTGAAGGAAAACGAAAGAGAGGCCAACTAAAAACAACTTGGCGGAGGACTGTGGAGGCTGAGATGCAAAGAATGAACCAGAGTTGGGGCACTGTACAAAGGATGGCCGCCGACCGAGCAAAGTGGAATAAATTTGTTGTTGCCCTACAAGACGCCACCAAGCGTAATGGCCACTGACTGCTTTGACAGTCGGCGGCTAAGGATCAAAGAAGAAGAAGAAGAAGTTGGTCCCCAAAAAAAGCTAGACGGAACCGCTAAAAACCATCAGCAGGGAGAAGCTAACCGATAAGGTTAAACAGATGGAGAGATGGATCGAGCACTACTCTAAATGCTAGAGAAAATACTGTCATGCTTGCAGCCCTTGATGCTGTTCAGATGTCTGGCCAATGCTGGAGGAGCTGGATGCTGAAACCAACATTGGAAGTAAACTCATAGCAAGGCATTGATAGTTTGAGACTCTGGTAAAGCACGGGCAGTGATGGGAGTCCTCTCCGATTTATAATAAGAATGCTGTAAGAGTTCAGGATGCTATTATGTCATATATGCTTATGGTGCCGAGTGTCCAGTGCTGGGAAAGAGATTAAAATGTACCCTCAAGAACATGTTGAGTGCATAAGATTGAACAATATATAAAAATAAAGGAGACAGAAGTGATTGCAATAACTACAGAGGCATCTCTCTTCTTAGTATTGTTGGTAAGGGTTTTGCCAGAGTCATCTTAATGCGATGTTGCAATATGAATTTGACAACAATGTAGTTGCGCAGAAAAAATGGCACTGGTTTTTCGGGGAGATGGTGATATATTTTGAAGAGTACACTTAGGTGCACATTTGTTCAACGTATATGGTAGAAACAGTATTGTATTAACCAATCAGGAGGGAAAGATAAAAAAGAATGACGTTTTATGTTGGTCGATGGGTGACGTAGTGTGGTAAACAGATGATTGAAGACGGATGCCTGAAGTATAGGCAAAAATTGTTGGTTCTGAGTTCAATAACTCAGAGAAGACCTGGAATGATGTTGCAGCTGTGGATTTATACTAGTCATGAAGGGAATCATGGACTACGTAAATAGTAATGTCTTGTGCCTTTGTGGCCTGAGAGGTTCATACACTGTTAAATCGAAGTCTTTATAACCTTACCAGTTACGGAAGGGTGCGAAGGGTCATTGTAGAAAAGAGTGGATTCACTGTTTATGAACTGAATACCACTACGGTCTAAGATTGACAATCTTACTGAATAGTGTGCCTATTTGCTTATATGAACAGGGCTCGTAGCGACCTGGAAAACGAGAAAAATAAATTCCAGGCCTTGAAAAGGCTGGAAAAATGACTAAAAGCCTTGAATTTCCAGCATCGGACCAGGAAAAAAAATACGAAATCGAAAGTTGTAAGCTTGGCGTCCATTTTTCGGTTATTTGTGGTATTTTTCGTTAAACTTCAGTTACCGTAAAATGTTTACTTCCCTTTGCGCACTGAATCCGTTTTTGGCGGTTTGCGTTTTCGGCGCTGTGTCCCAGAATTTAATCAAATTTCATGAAATACTGCATTTTTGTTTTTTAATGTTTTTATGAAGCCAAACCATTTCTCTCCACAATACATAGGTTTATATTGTCCAGTGATGCATAGTTTTTTACTTTTTAAAGGATAAGTGACCAGGGGGTGATCTTAATTTTCCTTGACAACGCATTGTTTACCTCTGGTTACTAACCACTTTTTAAAAACATTATGATGCGCACACTAAAAAGGTGAAACGATAATAATTCCATAACTCTTCTTTACCAGAAAATACCAGAGAACCATTTAGAGAAGGGAAATTACTCTCCTTAAAGTCAGTTCTTTATGAATCTAATGTGAAAAAACGTGGGCTGAAAATTTTTCTGCTTTTTCTTCTTTTTTTCACTTTCCCTATTTAGCATGACAGGTACACTTTTGAGACGCGATATCTCAAGAACCGAATTGTTGGAATGCTCTGAAAACTTTGCAGAGTGTTTCTTAATATCTTAAACTCTTGTCCTGAACCAAAACTTTGATTTGCTTTCTCAATTTGTTTTATTTGTAGAGATTATTTGGCATACTAATGAGGTTCGATAAATTTCCAATTATATTTTTTTTACAAATGGGCACACATAGGACATGCTATATCCCAAATATTTTTGGTTTAGGACATAATGCACTCACTTGTGGACTTGTATGCAGAATTTCAACTCTATATGTTGAGAAATAATTATGTTATGTGGGTTTAAAATAACCCTGCATTTTTTATACCGCGGCGGCCATTTTGAATAGCTAATTAGCATAATTATGCAATCACTCATATGGTTTGATTTCTCTCTTACCAAGGAACATTTTGACATATAGGCAAAATGTAAAGTTATAAATAAGAAAAATTCATGTTTCTACAACACGGCTACCTTAATGATGTGAACGCACAGATTTATTTTTAGCGCTCACGTCTGTTGTTACTCGAATGCTACTGGGAACTTGTCTCTGCAGATTCAAGTTGTATTAAATCAACTGAGGTAAGTAATAAATTCATTTATCTCATTTATAAAACATATTTAAATAAGTCCAGTTTATAGATAGGCCTACTGTACTTGCGTCTGTAATTTACAATGTAGGCCTATTTACAGTTTTATTTTTAACCATGGCCAAAATTATAGTGTTTGAATGAAATTTCTTGGGCTACAACTGCTTTCGGGAATATGTTTGACACAGTTTAAGATGGTCAGAAATAGAAATTGATGGCGATTCCATATCCTATAGCCTACCTTGTTATCAGACCCATGCCCCACTGTTCATTTCACCACATTTTTTAGAAATAAATATATTTTGAATGCTTTTTTATTATATTTATGATGAAGAGACATGTCCCATTCTACCTCTAATAGGCCTACATGTTTTCAGTTCCAGATAACATGAATAACCGCCGATACATGAAAGTGGCATCACATCTGTCAAATCACTGTAATTAAGATAAATGAAAATTACCAGTTTTGTGCATAGGCCTATGTTATTTAAAAAAAAAATCTAAACAAACAGAAACGAAATAAAACAAAACAAAACCAACAAAAATAGTAAAGATATATGGGGGGGGGGGGGCGGGGGCGGGGAAGGCCAGTTAGATATTTAATAGATTTTCATTTATAAGTATTAAAGTATTATAAGAATATTATCATACCTTCACCCTCCCAATTACTATATATTAGCTTTTGTTCTAGTTAAATATTGTTTGACTATATTACGAGGGGCATTCAGAAAGTAATGCACCACATCGTTTTTCTCAGCTAATAATGAAGATAGAAGCATGAAATTTTGCACACTTCAAATATGGCATGTGCCAATTTGTGCACCAAATTGCACCACAACCGGCCAAATAATACGGCTGCCCTAAACCATTGAAATGGAGCGTGTTAGCAACTTATGTTATAAGCAGCGAATTTTGATAGAATTTCTCGTTGCAGAGAAGGAAACTGTTGTGAACATTCACAAGCGTCTATGTGATGTGTATGGAAGTTTTGCAGTCGACAGGAGTACAGTCAGTTGCTGGGTTCAGAGAATCAAAGAATCAGGAAGTGGAAATACGGAGCTGCTTGATCGGCCGCGCTGTGGACGTCCTGCCACAGCCACCAACGCAGAAATGTTGAATTGCGCTGAGGGCATTATTCTTAGTGATAGGCGAATCACTACTCAACATTTGGCTTTACAGCTGTCAGTCAGCATTGGTAGTGCAAATGCAGTTATAAAAACTCTCGGATTTTCTAAGGTTTGCGCAAGATGGGTTCCTCGAAGTCTCACAAATGACCACCGATTGCAAAGGAAAGCAATTTCTTCTGAATTGTTGGAGCGTTTCAATGCTGATGGAGAGAACTTTTTGGATAAGATCGTTACAGGTGACGAAACCTGGGCACATCATTTTGAACCTGAGACAAAAAGACGGTCAATGGAGTGGCATCATCCGCAATCACCACGAAGAAAGAAATTCAAGACAATTCCTTCAGCTGGAAAGGTCATGATCACTGTCTTTTGTGACATTGAAGGTGTGATTCTTGTGGACGTTATGCCAAGAGGAGAGACAATCAATTCGCAAGCTTACATTAAGACATTGAAAAAACTCAGTCAACATTTTCGCAGAGTTCGGCCGCACAAGAATCCAGCAGACCTGCTTCTCCTTCACGACAATGCGCGACCTCACACAAGTCTGGCAACACGGTAGGCAATCACCAAATTGGGTTGGACTGTACTACCCCATCCACCCTATAGTCCCGATTTGGCACCCTCTGATTTTCATCTATTTGGTCCACTTAAATATGCACTCCGTGGGACAAGGTTTGAAAATGATGATGGAGTGATTCATGCAGCGAAGAAATGGCTACATGATCAAGACAAAATCTGGTACGGGCTAGGAATACATGCACTTGTTTCGCGCTGGCATAAAGCCGTACAAGTTGATGGGGATTATGTTGAATAATACCGATGTTTATCAAAGACAGAATCAAAATAGGTATATTGTGTATAAAATTTCATGCTGTTTTGACTAAACAGACTCATGAGAAAAACGATATCGGTGCATGTTCTACTTTTCTGAACGCCCCTCGTAATGTATGCGTTTTAGAAAAACTTTGACTTGGTAAAATATACCATAGCTTAGCTCCTCTCTAAGTTTTTTGTGTGTTCGATTTTTTTTTTTACAAGAAAAGAACAAAACCCCAAAGACAGTATTTACCCTGTCAGTGGATCGTTTTTATATACATTCAGCTTTTTTTCAAGCCTGAAAAGAAATTCCGATTGGTGGCATTCTGAAACGCTAACTGAAAATAGGAAGCATTTTCCTGAAGCACTGTAGGAAGCAACTCAAACTTGGTAAAAAAGGCGACACAAAAATATCCGCCTACTCATAAGTTATTGGTGTGTTCGATTTTTTTTTTACAGAAAAGAACCACCCCCAAGGGAGCAGTTTTACCCTCAGAAAAAATCAAAAACCATCTAACATACTCTTCAGACACATATTAATCTTATCGTAGCTTTTTATTCAGCCTTCCAGCTTTATTTCAAGGAACCTGAAAGAAAATTCAGATTGGTGCATTTGGAAACAGTAACTGAAAAATATGGAAGCATTTTCCTGAAAGCACTGAAAGGAAATGCGTGCAACTCAAATGAACAAGGCAAATCATGTCTGTTTTTTGTGCGGAACAGTAGATAAGGCCATTTTACCGACGCAGTCACTTGGCATTGATATGGAAAATATTTTAACCTTTTCTACTGTTCACTCCAATGATAATATAAACAAGACAGTTAGAAAGACAAATTCTTTAGGGCAGAATGATTCAGAAGCCAGTGCTTGCAGAAAAATACAGAAAAAGTATGGGAGGTGTCGCCAACTAGGTGCAAGCTACCCCATACCCACACAGATCCTATTTTTATATCATTTCTTAGTTGAAACTGCCCTGGTCAATGGGCACATAACCTACAACACTGCCAACTCTACAAAAAAGATCAAAGCAAAGATCAGGGTGTCAGTCTGACTCTTATTGAACCTGCTATTCTTCGACACAATGTGACACTTTCAAAACCACAGGTCACAACAACATGACTTCCTGAGCACTACTTCATTGATAAATATGAAAGGGCAAGGTACAAACCAGACTGTAAAGTGTGTAAGGCTGCAGGGAACAGAAGCCAGACTTGCATGTACTGCCCAGATTGCAATGTACCTCTATGCCTGATACCCTGCTTCAAGTTATACCACACAGTCGAGGATTATCAACGATCCAAAGACTCTTGCAGAGGCCTACAACTTCAACCCCAGTTAATGAAGGAAGCAGCTCAGGGACTCCTCAACTAGAGGTACTTAACTACTCAAACATTAAAAAACACTCATTGTCAGATGCCACAGATGCAGAATACATGCAAAAAAGACGAACACAAAAATTAAATTTTTTTTTCTCATTTTATTCACAATTTTTGTTAGCCTTTTATGTTGAAAAATGTGGTTAATCTTTACATCAATACGTCAATCAAGCTTATTTTATTAATTGCCATCCAGGTCCCTAGAACATTTTATTGCACTGACATGATAGAAAAATTCACTATAAAGTGGAAAAAGAGCTATGGTTTTAAAACATCTGACATGTTCTATAAATAGGCCACACAAATTCAAGACAGCCGCATGATCTCGGTGACAATTTGCATTAAGAAATATGTTTTTCGGATGTGGCAAACCATTCATAATGTTGCTCTGAACATTTCAAAGGGCCCATGTCTGTTTTTCAGATTTTTTATGAATTTTCAAAAAAAACAAAACTTGTTTTTTTTAAAGGAAATCTGCAAACACCCTTGGTAATAATGGGAGGGACAGTTAATGCTCCGGATTGCCTGGTTCAGCAAAAGTGATAATTTTAGATGAGGAACATATTAAGGTTTCTGACCTTCAGAATCATGTGCTAGGAACTGGAAAAAAAACCCTGG